>JAJMRY010000014.1:0-266227 GCA_030558145.1 Barnettozyma sucrosica
AAACTTGGGAGATGAAGAATGTGAACTTTGACAGGATCAAGTACAATGAGAAGTTTGCTAGCAAGTCCAAAATCTTTGTTGAAGTTATCTCCTTGAATGAGGACAGGACAAGGGACATTTGAAGTTTGGGGCAAGATGAGAGACTTCCTCCCATTTGATAGATTTTTGAGGATATGACAAGTGATTGGACAAAACACCTGACCTCTGGTCTCGGGACAGACAAAGGGTTCAATTGTGTTTGAAAGAAACTGGTTGGATCGACTGGGTCCATATAAAGTGGGCAATTGATGATAATCCTGACGAGAGGATGTACATGGCCAAAGCACTAGATACACAACCAGATGTGAGCAGAAATGAGTGGTTCGCCTTTAGCCATATAAGATTAGAGTCTGATGAATTGCACATGTGAGCCATCACGAACAAATACAAATTCAATGACCTTATCTATATGCAATGAGAACTACAGTTTAGTAAGAAAGTAATTGAAATGTTTACTTAACCAGATATATAAGATTAAAAGCCAGAAACGAAACCTCTATAATAAAGAACCTCTTTTCTAAACTCAAAAGGGCGAAGAAAAGACAAAACAAAAATCTAGAATTTGAAGTGATCCCTTTACAATTCCTCGTCAGATGAAACGTAAGCGTCACCCATCTCCTTCTTCTTTTTCATTCTTTCCTTCTTCTTCTTTCTCAATTCAGCAGAAGATAGCTTGGTCTTCTTCTTAGCAGAAGCAATCTTGTTACCCATAGCATCGAACTTGTCACCTTCGTCCTCCTTCTTCTCGATTCTTGGACCAGCACCTTGACCGGCAACCCAGTTGTGACCAGATGGAGTCATTCTACCGTCCAAAACGGCCCAGACTTCTTCAGTCAAATCCTTAGTGAACTCAGCAGAGTGAGTAATGATGATAATACCACCCTCGAAAGCCTTCAAAGCCTTAGACAAAGCACCCAAAGAGTCTCTGTCCAAATAGTTAGTTGGCTCATCCAAGACAATCAAGTGGGGTCTTTGCCAGGTACAAGCAGCCAAGACCAACTTGACCTTTTGACCACCAGACAAACCTCTGATTCTGGAGTGGGAAACCAATTCAGCATCTAGACCCAACATGGCACAGTGCTGCTCGATCTCCTTTCTAGTCAAAGCACGGAATTGACCAGAAGCCAAAGCCTCCTTCATATCAACCTCAGCAACCATCTTGGAGTGAGACTCGACCAATTCACCTCTTGGAATCCAGGCGTTGTCAACAGACATCATTGGAACCCATCTCTCAGACTTCATACCAATGTTCTCACCCAAAGTGAAGGAACATTCATACTCGTAGGTGTTCTTGAATTTTCTTCTAGAGTGAATACCAGCAATTCTTCTTGGGGTACTCTCAATCTTGAAAATCTTGTTCATGGCCTGCTCATCATTCTCGTTGATCTGTCTGGAAGCTCTGTCCATGGTCTCTCTGTCCTCACCGGTTTGGAATCTCCATTGAATGTACTCAGATGGGGTCTTGTCCAAATGGGAATCAATGTGGGCAAAAGCGTGTTGCTTAATGTAGGCGATACGACAGTTCTCGTGAACGTAGACATCACCATCAGTTGGCAACAATTCACCAGTCAAAACGTTAATCAAGGTGGACTTACCAGCACCGTTTGGACCAATGACGGCAATTCTGGAAGACAAAGAACATTGGAAGTTAATGTCTTGAATTTGTGGCTTAGTGGTACCCGGGTATTGGAAGGTCATGTTAGAAACCTTGACAATAGCTTTTTGCTTGGTCTTAACACCTTCCAAGAAACCTGGCTCTGGGAATCTGAACTCCAAGTCAGAAGCACCCAACTCGTGGTAGGACTTAGCAGATGGAACTCTCTCAACAAAAGCAGACAAGTTACCCTTGTACTTTCTCAATTTGAAACCCTCGTAGTGGATAATGTATTGAACAACACTGTCCAAGAAACCAGAATCGTGGGAAACGATAATGGAGGTAATTCCACAAGTGTTCAAGTAGTTTACCAACCAAGCAACGTTGACGGTATCCAAATGGTTAGTTGGCTCATCCAACAACAAGATATCAGCGTTCTTCAACACAGCTCTGGCCAAAGCCAACTTCATCTTCCAACCACCAGAAAGGGAGTGGATAGACATGGCAATCATGGCATCAGAGAAACCGAACTCAAGCAACTTGAGGGTGATTTCCTCACGAGTACCCAAGTTACCCTCGTTGTAGACGAAGTCAAGGACAGAGGTGTCAGCCTCAGTACCGTCAATGTCGTGCTCGACGTAGACAGTCTTACACTCCTCTTGGGTTGGGAAACCCTCAACTTGACCGTTAGCAATGGCTCTCATCAAGGTGGATTTACCGGCACCGTTTGGACCACATAGACCATATCTTCTGGCACGCTTCAATCTCAACTGAGTCTTGTTCAACAAGATCTTAGCACCGTAAGCTAGGGAGAACTCACAGTTACACAAGTCCTCACCTTCATCCTCCTCATCCTCAAACTTTGGTGGCTCTGGGATGTTGTCAATGGCACGCTTTCTCCACTCGTCAATGTCAGCCTTGGCCTCCTTCTCATGTAGGAAGACGGTCAAGTAGTTAGTCAAGTGCTCGTACCAAGCGGCTTGGTCAATGATTCTCTCATCAATCAAGTCACCGGCAATGGAGGCGGCGTAGTTCAAGACTTGCACGAATCTGGAAGCAACCTCGATCTTGTTCTCGGACAAAATGTTGGTCAACTCCTTCTTGGTAACCTCTGGGTCACCAGCGGTGGAAACCTCTGGGATGATGTCATCCTCTGGGATGGCACCAACTCTCTTCAAAGTGTTGACAGCTCTCAAGGTAACGTCACGAGCCTCTGGGTCGGCAATGGTGGCGTAGTTAGCCTTCAAACCTGGGTACAATAGCTCCAAGAATGGGGCAATGACCTGTGGGTCATCGACCAACTTACACATGTTGTCGATAATGACAGCAGCCTTACGCTTGATGGCGGTATCACGCTCAACCAAACCTCTCGACAACAATGGGACCATGATGGACAAGGTGGCGGTGGTAACTTCAGAGACGAAGGTGGTGGCACCCAAAATGTGGACAGTCTCTGGGACCTCAGTTGGCTTGGCAATACACTCAATCAACTTTGGAATGAACTTCTCGATATCCTTGTTGTGGACAGTTTGAGTAGCAGTGGTGATGGTGGCGGTGGCAGCCTTCTTGACCTCAGTCTTGGTATCCCACATAGCCTCAGATAGGACTGGGATCAACTCAGGCATTCTAAGGGCAACTTGGGCCTCAGCGTGCTCAACAAGAGCAGAGATGGCAGCCAAGACGGCAACCTTCTCTTGCCACTTGTTAGTCTCGGACAGAGACTTGACAAAGTGTGGCAACAAAGACTTGACAGCGTGTGGGTTGACAGACTTGGCAATGGCGAGCAAAGCCTTGGAGGCAATATCTCTGGTCTCACCGTCCTTGTCACCAGCTCTGCTGGCAATCTCTGGAACCAAGGCGACAATATAAGGCTCGACAGATGGGGACAAACCAGTCTCAGAAGCAATGTGGGCAACGGCCTCTAGGGCGTTGGCACCAGCCTTCTTGTCGGCAACAGCCTCGGTGAGCTGAACAAAGAACTGCTCTGGGACATCGTGCTCAATAATGGAACCGTTTAGGAAAGAGGCGACGCTGGTGGCAGCGGCAGCCCTCTCGTCGGCGGTGGCGACGGACAACTTGGTGAACAATTCACCCAAAACTTGAACGGAGTCAGCCATTGTTTTCGTTGGTTGGGGGAGGTTGGTTGTAAGAGAAGAGAAAAAAGCGAGAAAGAAAAATTTTTTTATATCAACGACCAACAAAAAAGAAATTCTCACATGGAAAAGAAAAAAAAAAAAACTTTTTTTTTTTTTCCTCTGGAAGCACTATTTCGTTTTTTCTTTTTTCAGGACAAATTCCGCGAAAATTCCTGTTCTCGGTCAGTCTTGGTGTGTTTTTGTATACGCGAAACTGTGATTGGCCGAAGAAGCAAAAAGAAAGGAACCACCAACGCTGGGTCACGTGCCTCTTCGTAAAATCCGCAAGATCTTATTACGTAAGTTCTTACATAATTTTTTCTTCTGGCTCTTGCCCTCGGTTTTCGTTTTTGGATTCACTTCCAATTTCTGGCTTCTTTAACCGCCATCACAACAGCAGAGACTCGCCAAAGCCGCTGGTATTGATATCTATAGCGACGCAATGCCTCCATTCATTACCTCTTTTGCGACCATTTTGCTTGCGCACGCAGCCTACTCGTCATATGAGTTTACACACCATGCTAACTTGCACTCTTTGAACCTGCCCTTTCCTCCAGACATTGTGCTTGAAGTAGGTGTTGCCCTTGTCTTGTTCCTCTTCCAAGCCCTCATACTGTATCCAAAGACTCAGAACACAGCCAAACTGTCCCTGGTGGACGCTAAGAGACTCGTGGTGCCGGCCACCACCTTGAAAAATGTGAATATGAGTGATGCACTCGTGGATGATGAAACCAGGAAGGCGTCAGAGTTCTACGTCGTTGAAAACAGAGTGAACTATGTGGATTGGCTTGCAAAGAGAGCTGAGTTTGACGAGTGGAGAGCTGAGAAGACCGAAGATTGAGAACACAATTGACATTTTGAACCGCTCTGCCCATCGTGTAGTGCTGTTGGTATGGTCTGAGCCCGGGTAACCCATATTTTCCCGTCCAGTATAAAATTCACTTTTCTCCCCAAAAATTTAAACTTGTCTACTTTTAAAAGGGATAAATGGACTCTACTCTCGCAACTGGCACGTTCTGTGCCAGTTCGAATTGCTGTTCTGCCTTTATGGAAGCTAAAGAACAGAGGTTTGGGCTAGCGTGGAGATCCAACATTGACAATCCCTTTTAATCGCTCATCTATTGCCTTGCAAGCATTTTTCTATAATAACATGAGTTTCATACTGGGGAGACAAGCGTTTGCGCTGTATAGGACACATTCGGGTGTCGGTTATATATTTTCTCGCGTATGGTAGAAATGGATACCTTCTAGATTCAAGCAAAATTCGTTTATTCCTATCCTCTCGCTCTTCAAACCATGCTGAAGTGAAAAAAAAAAACTTTTTTTCCCTAGTTCGAAAACTCGCGATGAGTTTCAGCACGAGACCTCGAGCGACTGAAAAAAAAAAATTCCGCCGTTTCAAATGCAACAGGGGCTGCCTTTCATTCAAGCAAAGCAGTCACCGTGCCGCGTATCGCCCTCTGAACCATCCATTCTCATCACCGAGATTTGCCTCCCAGCTCGGTGAATACTACCATAACCAAACCCCTCCAACCAAAATAATGACACCCATTCAACCTGTCGACTCCAAGTCCTTTGTGGATCACGAACTCTCGGTCAACCTTGACTCCAGTGAGGCCTTTGAAGGACCAGAGAAGCTGCTCGAGATTTGGTTTTTTCAAGACGAGGAGTCTATCCCTGATCCAACAAAGACTTTGCGTAAAGGAATCTCGTTTGATGACTGGTCTAACATCCTTGACCTAGTCAATTGCAAGATTCTCTCTATCAAGTCCTCGAAGAAACTCGACGCCTTCCTGCTGAGTGAATCATCATTATTTGTGTATGATCACAAACTTGTGCTCAAAACTTGTGGTACTACAACTACGCTGTTGTGTCTTGATGCGCTTTTCAGACTTGTTCAGACCAAGTTGAACTGGTCTTTTATCATTGATTCTGCATTGACCCAGCCATATAGAGTTTTTTACTCCAGAAGATCGTTCATGTTCCCTCATAAGCAGATTTCTGTTCACAAATCTTGGAATGATGAAGTTGAGTACTTGAACCAGTTCTTCACCAACGGATCCCACTACATGATTGGTCGTATTGACAACTCGCACTGGCATCTGTATACCACTTTGGAGCAATCCGCTGCAAGCTCTTCAGACCCTATCGATGAGACTTTTGAGATCCTAATGACTGACTTATCCCAATCCAAGGCTCATTTGTTCAACACTTCAAGAAAACCGGGCTTTGAAATTGATGGTTCTGAAGACTTGGGTCACTTTCTGGGTAATTCAACCTCTAACAACACTGGTTTGAACAATGTCTACAATCAGGGAAATGATGGCATCCATGATGCGTTCCAGTTCACTCCATGTGGATACTCTTCAAACACCATTCTTGATGAAGAAAGTTATTACACTTTGCACGTTACTCCTGAAAAAGATTGGAGTTATGCCTCATTTGAGTCCAACGTGAACTCTCTGAAGTTTGGTTTGAACAACTTGGAGATTTTATCTAGAGTGATCAATGTGTTCAAGCCAGGAAAATTCTCGCTCAACTTCTTCACCAATAAGTTTCAAGAGGAGAACTACCAATCCTTGGGTAATTTGCAAGGGTTTGGCAAGTACAAGAAGGTTGACAAGGTGATTTACGATCTCCATGACTACCAACTGTTGTATATCAGCTTCCAACTCAACGAGGACGAGCTGCTGAATGATCTTACAATCTGAAGAAGATCAAGGATCACTTAAAAAAGAGTAATTTGCTTTGAAAGAAACAAAATAAAAAGCTGCACAACTACATGGCTTTTTCGTTTTTTCTTTGATAAGTAATGATTTAGAGTTTTGGTTCTGGGAGGAAACTATTGATTATAATTCATTATAAAGTTTTTTTTTTATGTTTTTGGCAATATTAACATAAAGTTTGAAATATTTATACTAATTTGAATGTTTATTAAGTACTGCTGTAGACGGAACATGGACGATCGATCGATCTGTTCGGTTAGCGTAAATTTTCTGGTGCGTTTATTGGATATAAATGCTTGTTTAAAGGATATTTATTTATCAAAAGGGGTAAAAAATATATATATATATATATATATATATATACTAAAGGAGAACGTCAAAAATTAATATATTATACCTCACTGCATATTCAACAACTATAATCACATTATTTAAAGTCAAGAGGTATCTCCACTGAATAGAGGTATCCGTACAAATTGTAGCTGCTGCATTCTTCTTTCTTTGAAAAGCTTTGTTTTCTTTGTCGAATGTGGATCGAGTCACTGACACATGGTGATTCTGATAACAGTCTTAATCCGTCCTCTATCTGTTCCCAAGATACGATTTACACGTTACCCCAGTTTCCTCAATATCTATCAATTCAACGGGTGTGTAATTGAATTTAAACCGCACTTTTTATGATTTCAGACACAGACTCAGAGTGCTTTTGTGTCCAACCCATCGTCCGTCGAGTCCTGATGAACCTCAAGCGCAAATCAAAAGCCCCTATCCACAACACTGCCTTTCAGGCACATGAGTTCGCTTCTCCACCGCCATCATCAGAGTCTGATGCTTATAATACAGACATAGAAATACCTGAGATCACAATTCTCCGCAAAAGACCGCCCCCTCCACATTTACGGTTCAATCCACCAACAGATCAAGTTATCAATCATGGTTGTCATAGGTCACGTTTAAGAAGGTTCTGGTATCGTTGTTTTAAGAGATCTGCAAGGGTTGGGGGAAATATCTCTGAATCAAAGGACCATTTGACCATGGTAATGAAGAATGACTGCAGAAGTGGTGAAATTGAAGAGAAAAAGGAGATCTCAGATGACAATAACGAGGATGCTGAAAGTGTGGTATACAGATACAGCCCACAATTGGCAGTGCATAGGATCACCCAAAGAGAGGAATTGAGGAAAGAGGGGACGCGACTGAAATTTGGTTCTGTTCAGAAAGGCGGTTAGTTAAGTGGCCAATATCACTACATGAGTGGTACAACTATTAGTCTATTAATCATTAACTCGTATCGCCTCCTTTATAATGACTCACATTATAACACACTTTTTACCCCTTAGTTCTTCCACAGCCTCCTCTGTAATCTCTTTGTCGTTTTGTCTTTTCTTGACTTTCAGCTCTCTAGGGAACTCTCTCTTCATCAGTTCAATCAAGCCCTCATCGACACTATTCTCATCTGCCAACATGACATTAGGGTCTCTGCAAATAGGGCACTTGGTTTCAGCACGACGCTGCAGCTGAATCATGCATCGGAGACAGAAGAAGTGTGAACAAGTGAGTCTAATAGGCTTGTATGCCAGTTGGAAACAGATAGGGCAGAGGTAGTCATCAACTTGAGGAACTAGGGTAATGATGTCCTTTGAAATGATCTGTTCCATCGCGAAAGGGTCAATCTTGTTAGCAGAGGGTTTCAACAATGGTCTCAGGTTCGATGGGTTTAGCAATGTGTTTTTGTTGAACTTTTTTAGAATCTTGGTGACGGCAATATTGTTAAGGTTCTGGAAAGTCTGAAAATGCAACAGTTCGTAATTAAGATCCATAAATGAATCGAATATGGCAGTCTGCTTTTTGTTCAGATTGATTTTCAAGGTGCTGAAATGAGTGAGGAACTCATTCATTGTGTTCTTGGTGAAGTGGGTGTTCAGATTGAGTTTGAAGTCAACATAGAGATTGAAAATTTCTCTCCACCTGTACTTGTCCTTGGTATTGCTTGTAAGAGTGAGAATCACCGAGCCGAATTGCTGTATAGATTGGAGTAACCTCTTCTCCTCCCGACTTTGAAGAATGGAGAGTTGGCGAGACTGTGAATAGAGGTTCTGGAAGAACACTTCATCAGACTTCAGCTTAATCGGACAGGAGTGGTCAGTGGCATCCAAGATCTTCTTATCCAGCTGATCATCATGTTGCTGAAAGACATAGTGAAGCTCCTCTGAGTGTAGCTGTTCAATTAGGCCATTCTCGTTAATCTCTTCCACAACACTCTTGATGTCCTTCTTTAGTTGCTTATACTGGATTGCACTTTCATGCCACTCCTCTGGAAGCTGGTCATCTACAAACGACTGCTCAAAGGTCTTCCCGAACTTCATCTCGCCATTCGTACGAACTTTTTGAGACTTTTAGAGATCAGCTAGCTCAATCCTATGCTGAGTGGAAAAGTGAAACGTGTTTAAACAGTCCTTAGATTTATTCACAAAAAAAGAAAAGAAATAAAAACTTTTTTTTTTTGCATCGTTTATGTAACATGTTAGTAATCTTCTTCTGCGTGGACCAGACCAGTTCAAGCGATCATGCTTCTTGCATTGCCACTCGCTCAATTCAAAAGCAATAGAATGGCCCAGAAATATGACCGTCAGCTTCGCCTTTGGACATCTTCAGGACAGGATCTCATCTCTTCGTCACGGGTTTTGGCATTGGGTACAAGTCTTTCCCAGTGCGAGCTCCTTAAGAACTTGATCCTCGGTGGAGTTGGCCATTTCACTCTCTTGGGAGAGGATACCGCAATCGCAGTTGAACACGTGGAGAACAACTTCTACCTTGAGGACGAGGATATTGGGAAGCCACTTGTAGCAACACTGGCCGCTCGTTTAAATGAGCTGAATAACGATGTTCATCATGACGTGGCAACGGTCTGTTCAACTGATCTTGCACAAGCTGTGAGGCCTATAGTGAGGGATTACGACCTAATTGTTTCTGATAGACCATTACCACTTAAGCTTGACTCTGAAGACCCACCAGTGCTGGAATTGCAAACCAAGAGTTACTATTCGCTAATCCATGTAAGGTTTGAGGAGATGTGTGTTGTTGATTCTCATCTGTCAATAGCTGATGACTTGAAGCTGTTGAAACCATGGCCAGAGTTGGTTGAGTACTTTGAATCTTTTGAGTTGGAGAAACTGAATACAGATGAGCTTTCTAACGTCCCATTCCCAGTGATTCTGTACCAATTTTCGAGACGTTGGTGTGCAGAGAATGGTCAATTGCCTCAACGTAAAGAATTGGCGGCTTTCAGGAAAGGCATCAATGCGCTTTGTCCCCGCGAGCATCTTTTGAACTTGGAAGAGAGCAGCAGAAATGCGCACACTGTTACTTTGAAGACAGTGCCTGAGAGGTTTGGAGTTTTGGATACGCTGGTTTCAAGAATCAATGAACTGCCGTCCCAATTCTGTGCCTTTAAGGGTAGTTACAATGACAAGTTTTGGGTTCTAGCGTATGTTTTGAACGAATATGTTGCTGAAACCGGTCAGTTACCTGTATCTGGCTCGTTACCAGACATGGACTCTGACACACTGAATTACCTAAAGCTGAAGGAAATCTATCAACAAAAGTTTCAAGATGACCTTTTGCTGTTCAACAGCCACCTGCAACACACAGTCAATGAGTTTGATATCAAATTTGGCATTGAGGAGGAAATGATAGTGAAGTTTGTGAAGAACTGTCGCATCTTGAGCCACTCCACTTCTAAGAATTCACCACTGTCGCTATCTACTATTGACCAGCCATCAGAGAGCAAGTACAAACTTATTGCCTATACTTTCACTTTATTGGACTCCATCTTGGATGCACCTGTGCTGTCAAACTACGATAAGATCCTCTCCCAGAGTGGTGCATTGAAGAACAACAAGGATTTCCAATCCATTCTATATGAAATCCTGAGATCCGATGGTCAGGAGCTGTTGAATATTGCCAGCATATCTGGTGGTGTTGGTGCGCAAGAGGCTCTGAAGTTACTGATGAGACAGTATGTGGCCCTGGATGGAGTCTGGGTGTTCGATGGGACGGACTGCTCAAGTGACAGGTTCAAGAGTTAGCCACTGGATTGGCTAACCTCATAGCATTACAAGTACCAACGATGCAAACTGTTTTCAAGTCCTTTTCATTTCTAAGGAGGACTATTGACAGCATCGTATACGCACCCCACACTATAATATAAAAACAAAAAAAGACAAGCCGTCCGTTCATATGAAGTAGTTCAGTGGCAACTGTCTTGGTTTCATATCTCAACACATCATCTTTTATGGATGAAAGCTCGAAATCGGAGACAAGGGTGGTATCTTCCGAGTTGGAGAGTAGTGGTTGGTTTGATTACCTAATTTTTGATCTCTTTCCCATCATTTGATCTCAATATCTGTCTGGCTTTTGTTTTGTTTGTAGCCTTTAGTCTCAATTCTCCCCCGACAATCCATACTGCTGTTTCTATGAAGAAAGTCGGAATCTCTCGTTTCCATACGACAACTACCCAATCCACATCGTACACAACTCTCTCGTCAAACTTGACGTCGACTCGGTCAGCTCAACTCCAGACGCAGCTGACTTTGTTCAAAGAGATCTTGCTTTCCTCATCAGATAAGTTGATGCATTCTCCAACACATCGGGCTAAGTTCCTCTCACTATGTGCTAAGGTTGGAATTAATCCTCTAGGATTGTATGATAGACGCTTGGACTTCAATGAGTTTTACAACCTTTTGTGCCTCCGGCTGATTGAGTTTTGGAACGAAACGAGGGGTCTAAATGGTGGCTTGCTGTCACTGGGGTCCTTTGAGAGGAAATATTGTGCAAATGACGGTGTTGAATTGACAGGAGAGGATTGGAAAATGGTGCTGAAGTCGTTACAGGTGCTGAACCCGGGTGTTGTTTTAATGGAACTTGGTGGCAACCAGTTCATCAGCTTCGATGACCAAGGACTTGTGTCTTCTGGAGAAGATAACCAGGTTTTAGGACAGATAATGACTGAAGGATGTGCCGCAGAGGCAGAACTACTTGGAGAGTTTTCCAAGGATGAGCTGAGTGAGTTTAGAATAAAGGAAGTTTTAGGAAGGCTGGTGATGAAAGGATACGTTTGGATTGATGAATTTGAAGGTGTGACTACTTACTGGGACCCTTCCATGATGGGATTATAATGCAACTTTAACGATATGATGCTACGAACAAGACCAAAGTAACTTTTAGTTGGTCCTTTATAGTGACTAAACTTTTTGCCTCTTGACAGCACGCTCGTGGTCAAAGCTGTCATTTGTAAGAGTCAAGGTGTGGACAATTCTCGAATAATCGGCCTTGATATTCTCATAAGCAACCTGTAACTTATCATTTCTCACGGCTTTTTCGAATTCAAGAAGCCCTTCCCTATTTTTCTCGAATAGCCTCTTCTTGATCAACAGTCTTGCAATCTTGATGTTCTTATCGTTGTACACAAACCCCAGTTCCACAACTTTTCTAAACTGTTGGAACTCCAGTTTGAATCTCTTTGCCTGTTCTCTGAACCATTTGATGTCAAATTTGGAGAGATCCAGGGGTAACTCATTGATGAAGCCACTAGTATATAAGCGTTGGAAGTCACAACGGTATCTTAAATCGTCAAACTTCTCATTTGGGTCCTCAACAGTGACTTCAACAACAAGGTCATCTTTCATCCAATAAGCTACTAACGTATTGTACAGGTGGGCACCATGTTTATGGGACTGATAAGGTGGGAATACGACAAACTGTGAAATCTTCTTTCTGTTCTGGTAACCTCTCGTGAAATCCCAATTGTCAAATACTTCTGAAGAGGTGAAACCAAAGTAGGTGTAAGTAGTGGCAAATCCAATAATCTCTTTGCTCTCCGAGCCCGTTATCAAGAACAAGTCCCATAAGGGATCTGTCGCGTCAATGCAGGAACCAGCCTCAATGAACAGGATGACAAAGATCTGCAGGCGTTGCAGGAGCCCAGAGTTGGAGAGTTTCAGCTTGTGAATGTTGAAGGTTTGGTTGTTAGTTTCATATGATGAGATGAGCTCACCACTAGATGTGTAATCGAGAGTTTCTCTCTCCTTCTTGACTTGCTCTTCCCATTCATCCTCGTCTGCAAAAACAGTACAGTCAGGGAGCCATTCCATCAACTTTGCCTTAACTTCGGTATCCGCTTCAACACCATCAATCTTTTCAGAAAATTCAATCTTCACGAAAGGTAAAAACGTCACAGAGTCGAACTTCAAGGTGATTTTCAAGTCCTTGAAGCCAAAGATCTGTTCAGCATCTCCAAAGATCGGGTAAGTGAACTTAGGGTGAAAAGCGAAAGTCCCTCTGGGGTCGTCTATAAAGACTGTGAGTGCTTCATTGGAGTTTACAGTATATGTGTCTGGGTTGTAGGACATGACGATATATCTCTGGAAATGAGGAAGTGCGACTTAGCTTTCTTTTTGGGAGCTTGAGGTTAAATTACTTCAAAGATGTATGTGGTCGCGTTTTGGGGCTTTTCGCGTTTTCTTGTTGTCATTTCCATTCCAATATGGCTATTACGTAATCCATGTTGCACTTTGCGCCAGTACGCTCCCAACAGACAGCAAACACTGGAAGCGGACAGATACGAGTGATGGCTGTGTGGTTCACGCACTGAACAGAGAGGCCTGAGCGTTTTATTATAATTTATAGACCAGGAAGTGTGTTTTATTATGATTGGATGGACAGCGTGTGGAACGGAGCCTTGAGAACGTTTGATGATTTTAGAAAGATTACAATTTTCTATTCATCGATTTAAACCGCATATGTTTCCCTGATCAGTTGTGACGTATAACTGAGAATGGCAAGAATCCTCAATGTTGGGATAAAACCTGGAGTTTTTCCAAAACGGTTGTAGTGAAATGGGAGGAAAAAATCATGATGGGTGGGTGTCTAGCTAACTCTGGAGCACATAAGCACCTTGTGATAGATTCAATGTACATGTAAAAATTATAAACATTTCGATAGGCCCTAGTGCTTAATGGTTACCAGCACCCTTGCTAACAAGCTCCAAAACGGTCTCGTAGGCAACCTCGTCAAAATCAGTACCTTGGATATCAGCAGCAACACCGTTGAAAGATCTTCTCAAGGCATCCTTGGAGGAGGCGTAAATCATCTTGGACTTGATTGGTGCAGTGTCTGGAATCCAGGTGAAGAACACAATCTTGGATCTCTTACCACCATCAGCAACATCGAACTCAAAGTCGTAAACAGCGTATAGAGCCTCGTTCTCGCTCAACTTGGAAAGGAAGTCATCGTAGTCCTTAGAGTCGGATTGTTCCTTGACGACAATCTCAGTCTTGGAGGCATTCAGTTCAAACAAGATAAACTTGTATTTCTTACCCAACTTCAATTCGTTAAAAGCATTGATGGACTCGTCAGCGACAACGACACCGGATCTGGACTGTAGTCAATTCGTGTTAGTAAAAGGTGATCTCTTTGTTATCGGACTTTGCGAGTTGCCGAGGTGTCAAGGACCACTTCAAGTAGCCTTCCATATCACACCCAACTTTAGCAGATAAACCGGTCAATGGGCACAGCCATCTTGCCAAAATCCAGTACCCACACCGCATATGTGTTCAAACTCACCATTTTCTCTGTTATTTCTGGTTTCGACTTGGGCAAAAGGCAAACAAACAAGATACCAACGCTGCTTTTTTTTAAGAACGTCGTGTTGTCAGGCGATTCGCGGGAACTTTTGGAGAAAAATAATGACAAAGTTCCTTAAAGAGAACAATACCATATACGGAAATCGCAGTGTGGTTTGTTGCGATGTGAATGCAGTTTTAAGTCAAAACATTCTTCACACTCTCTAACTTCATTTGACAATTGGATCAGCTCTGAGACACATTGAGCTTAAGATGGACATCTTATTGACCAGGCTGGAAAACATTGAAACGATAATTGACTCTAATGACACACAAAGCTCCGTCTTCCAGTCGTTGGAGAAGCTCCAACAACTCATTGACAAACACATTGAGGCCCGTCCTGCCCTCAAGAAACTCATGACTAACCTGAATAAGCACCATATAAGGCCCAACACGATTAAGGATGACGAACTTGAGTTCAGGAAGAATGTTATACTGGCAGAAGCTGAAAAAATCACCGAGTTGATTCAGAATCTGAACAGGTTGGGGAGCTTGGAGAAACATTTTGATTTACGAGTGGTTGATCTGGATCACCAAAAGTACATTACCGAAGTGAAGAACTTACAGCTAAGGTACAACTATCTTCTTGTGAGGAGTATAAACTTGTTTCAGAACTATCTTAACCTGAATGAGAATATCCAATACTGGTACAAGTATCGCAAGTGACAGGGTAACTCATTGATATCAATACAGTTCCAGAATTTTCACCAACGGTGCATTTGCTCTCTCGATTTGGGAATGGGATTTGATATTGGTCGTTCCAGCCTAGTTCAAGATAGCCTGAAATTCTTCTTTGAAGCTGGCAAATGTCAGCTCAGTTCCATATTTCAGCAAAGCTCGTCAAATAGAAGATACCAGGTCTGAGCCCAATTATCAAGAGGGTGTTGTTACAATCTTGAAAGGATTTAGTATACGAAGGCAACAAACCCAGCTCCTGCTCTAAATGACCACTCATCGCAATTACGCTCATTAACTGTACGCTGTACAGGACTGAGATTAAATCAGAGTACTAGCGAGGCTGTCTTCATGAATTTAGGACCTAACCCTACGGTTCGTGATACAAAGAGTAAACCGAGACATAGAGAGACAATCCGGTGAATGTAGAAGTAACGACATAGCTTTAGATATTCGTGTTAACTAAGCTTTAAATGGTTCTACTTCTGTAGCAGGCCTATTCTCTATTACCTGACTTAATCTTCTTCGGGAAATCAGTGGGGGGTAGAGAACGTTAGGGGAAAAAAAAAACCTGTGGAGGAAAATACAGCTGTTTTGTCATTATCTGTAGCACCAATGAGACTCCCCAACTCCTTCCATTCAATATCCCGGCGTTCCATAACTACTCTCATCAAAGCTCGAACTCCTGCACACCTCATTCAATGTCAGCCCAAGCCAACGGACACAATCATTGTGGCGATGTCTTCCGGAGTTGACTCGTCAGTTGCCGCATCTCTATACTGCAAAAACTTCGCTAACGTAAAGGGCATCTTTATGCGCAACTGGTCTCAGCTGGACTCCGAAAAGTGTCTTGAAGAGGAATTAAAGGACTTCACGAAAGTTGTGGAGCATCTGGGTATCAAGGACTATGAAGTCGTGGACTTTGAAAAGGAGTACTGGATCGATGTGTTTGAGCCAATGATTGACGGCTATAGCCGTGGAGTAACGCCCAACCCAGATATCAACTGCAATAAACACGTCAAGTTCGGGAAGTTGATCGAGTACTTAACCCAGAAGTATGGTGAAGGCGATAACTGGTGGCTTGTAACTGGCCACTATTCACGAATCTTAAAGTCGCCACAAGATGCTCGAATGCAACTGTTGAAGGCATGGAGTAAAGAGAAAGACCAGAGTTATTACCTTTCTCAGATAAACCATAACGTCATGAAGCGATTACTATTACCCATTGGCCATTATAGCAAACCTGAAGTCCGAGCATTGGCAAAGGAACTGGATCTACCAGTAGCATCCAAACCAGACTCTGTTGGTTTATGTTTTGTGAATCCAACACAAGGAAATTTCAACGATTTTTTGAAGAACTTCATTGATGAGAAACCAGGTGATGTTATCACCGAGGATGGTAAAGTGTGGGGCCAACATGAAGGTCTTTGGTCGTACACCATCGGACAGAAGACGAGGATCTCAATGCCTCAAGGTGATGAGCGCTACAAGGGCCAATGGTTTGTGAGTGCAAAGAACTTTGACACCAATGAGATTGTGATTGTGCGAGGTGCCAATAACGAGAAGTTGTTCAAAGAGTTGGTTTACGTGTCTGATTTTGAAGTAATGGGTGATGATGTGGACCTTTGTGAATTCCCAGCGAATGAGCTTGCGATCCAGTACAGATCGTTGCAGAATCCAGCCGAAGTTAGTGAGATTGTGAAGGGTAAAAATGGGAAGATTGTCGTTAGATTGAAAGAGAAACAGAGAGCTGTTGCGGTGGGGCAGTACTTGGCTGTTTATCATGGCGACAGATGTCTAGGCTCGGGTGTCATTAAAGGTGTAGAATAGAACTTGTACATATAGCATAATTGGATTGTTACCCCCTGTCCCCATGGCCCATGACTGTGCTCCCAGTTGAAGTGTGCCGTCCGCTGTGTACCTCCCACAACAAGCTCTAGCAACTCTGTAGAGTCCCCGGTAAGACCCTCCACCTAGTAGTAATAGTACCAAAGATAAATTATTAATCAAAACTCGGAAGTAAGAGTGAATGGGGATGCAGAAAAGAAAGACGGGATATCACATTAGATCCTGCACCATATCAGGAGCTGACTTTATTGAATTAACACCTCACCTATCTCACTTGACATAAGCCTTGTGAGTTAATAGCTTTCATTTGAAGGTAAAAAGAGCTGAACTTCTGAGATATCTGAACTTGTTCTTATTTCTCAATACTGAGGGTGTGATACCATTAAAAAGAACTCACTCTATCCCTTTCTATCCACTCTTTAGATTAGATCTTCTTCTTTATGAGAACCTACCGTTAAAGACAAGTGTATTCCGAATTCACTGATGAACCAACCTAACCTTAGCGGTGCATATGTTCAAAGGAAACAATGGTTCATGAGTGTCCTGAGCTCCAAAAGGTCCAGTGCCATTGCTGTCAAGATTCAGTAGAGCGATTTCGGTTACTTTTGGGCTACCTATTATTTTTGTTAGTAGTTTCCATGTCTTCAGGACTACTAACAAAGTAGTATTCTTAAAGAGACTTCTCACTTGGGTCTTTAGATTAATTCTACTCTTCACCTGTAGTTGAAATACGTTCAGGTCCAGTATTTCCATATTAAGCAAGAAAAGCTGGGTGTACTAGCGTCTAGTCCCCTAGAATCCTCATCCGCTAGAATCCCCAACAAAGACGATACTGGCGATATCTACTCCATGGCTCTTCTTTTAGATGGTGAAATATCTGAGAGAAACAATCATGCAAGGCAGTTCTCCGCTAAAGGTTCTCTATTTAGACATCATCACAAACAAAAAAGGACCTCCAGCCACCAGCCACAGTTTAAGCACAGTGCACCTTGGGCGCAAAATGGTGACTTATTCGCCATCTCTTCATCAACTATTATGAGCCACTCCAACGAAATCACTATTTAAAACACCCTTGCGCCAACAGCACTGATGACCGTCGAGCCTGCTCCAAAGAAACAAAAGAAAATGGCATCCTTCTCAGATCAAGACCCTAAAAGCGAGCAACTCACTGCCCCATACATCAAGCTCTTCTCCAGTGCCACCACCAACGGTCGTAAGGTTACCATCTTCCTCGAGCTCTTGAAGATCAAGTATTCCTTCCGGAACGTTAAGGACTTCTTCAAGGAAACCAAGGAACCGTGGTTTCTTGAGAATGTCAGCGCAGTTGGTAAGATCCCTGTTCTGATCGACGTCAACGAGGCTGGAGAGGCTTTCAGGTTGACAGAGAGTGGTGCCATCTTGTCCTATCTGGCCCATAAGTACGACACGGAACACAAGTTCAGCTACCCAGTTGACGATTCTCGTCACTGGGAAGAGGTCGAGTTCCTCTTCTTCCATGCTTCAAACCTAGGCGTTTCCCAGACAAAGTTCAATCAGACCAAGACCAAGGAGTCAAAGGAACTGCTCTTGAAGAACTACAGTCTTGTCGAGCACAAACTGAAGGCCAACAGCGGCTGGTTGGTTGGCGATCACTTCTCTCTGGCAGATTCTATTGCCCTAGCTCATGTTGACCAATTCTACAAGAATGTCGATGAGGAAAGCACCAAGCACTTGGTAGAATTGAAGAAGTGGTATGACCGACTCATCAACTTGGAAGAGGTCAAGGCCGCTTTTGCTAAAACTGATTAGATTGTCACAAATACGAGAACATTTAGAAAACACTATCAAAAATCCCGTAACGCCTCAGATTGCCTCTAGCATATCAACTGCTTTATTCAACAATCCACCGCTCAAATCCAAAATCTTGAAAAATCGCAATAGCTCAAAGCATGAGTCCCATAAGTCCTCGTCCTTCCCATTGACATATATCAGCTTCAAAATCTCTAAAAGTTTTCCTTCATCGTACTCCTCACTAACATTCTCTTCATTCTTGCCCTTCTTTGCACTTTTTTTCTTCTTTTGTGATTTAGTGAGCTTTGCTGGTGGTGGAGGAGTTTCCGCCCTGTCCAATTTGTTGGTAATCAACTTGTTTTGATCATTGTAGTTCAGGAAGATAATAATCAAGATTGACAAAGTCTTGAACTGCTTCAGTTCGATGGATTTATTTATCAAGTCATCAGATGTGAGTTCTAACTTGTTCAAAAGCTTGTTCCAGTTCTCAATTTCGATCTTCCGTAAACACTTGGACACAACATTGAGCTCATAAATTGGATTATGTTTGATCAAAACCACCAAGTTTCTCTGGAATGCAGATTCTGAATAATCTTTCTCGTTCTCAATGGTCTTGTAAAGCAAAAGCTCAAGAGAGTACTGGAAATTCTTAAACTTGGAATATTTTTCAAATACGTTCTTCATATCCACATCCGAAGTATTAATCTCAAACTTAATCAAATCATGAAGGAAGATTGAATTCTTAGTTGTCAGGTTATTCAGCTGGATACTCTTCTTTGTTATGATTTCATTTTCCAGGGTGATAAACAACCCATTGTTCAGATTCAAAAGAATAGGGTAGTACTCATTTGAGGTTGAGATCTTCAAAATAGAGCGGGTTCCCATGGTCTGCTTTGATAAGTTATCAATCAACTGGGACAGATTCTTCAGAATGATAAGAGACTCGCCATTGAAGACATAGTAGTTTTCATCGTCAATCTTGGAAATGTATTCAACTCTCTCAAAGAGTAAATACTTTTCTAAAGCCTCTCCACCCAGTTTCAAGTAAACGATTTGGTTCCTTTCCTGAATCAACAAATCAAGGGTCTCTTCATTCACCTTTATGATGTTTTGAATGCTGGAGACATTTTGAAAGATCTTTTCAAATGAGATGATCTTGACAAGATCGATCTTGATCCCTTTGTTCGGCATCACGTGAACTCTAAAATGATAATATTTGGAGTTCTCAGTGATAATCAAGATGTCCTCACCCACAACATTGAACACAATAATTCTAGTATTGAAATCATACTTGAAGATAATCAAGTTTGAATCAAACGTAATTTCGTTGTTAAACGTCTTGAAATCAAAAATAATAAGCTCAGACTGCACTGCAGTTCTATTGGTGATTATCAGCAGATCAATTTTAGCAAGCCAGGTCATGTTGGCTATATTCATTTCGTGGTTGTAGTCATTGATGTAGAAACTCCAATCATTGGCAACCAGGCTGTGCACTAACAAACTCTTTCCGTTTGAAACAGCAAGATACTTGTAATCATTTGATAGACACGCCTGATAGATCTGGATCAACTGATGATATTCCTCGAAAGGGACCTTGATAATGTTCCAATTGTTGGACTTGTTCTCGTATGTAGAGTAAATCCTGATCTCTCCATTGGAGACAAGAATGGGGCGCTTGAGGTTAGAATTTACTGGATTGCTAACGTTAAGGCATGTGAAGAGTGGGAGGGTGTAGACAGTGGAAGAGTCTGTTAGGATGATATACGATTGATCAACCAGGATGTCAAAGTCTGTGATGTTGTTCAACCACGTAGACTTGACATCGTCAAACTCGGCACTCTTGAAGAAGCAGGAACCAAAAGTGGAATGAGTTGACCATGTCTTGTTAGTGAAGCGCAAACTGTACGCACTATTGTTCTTATTCCATTTCGCAGATTCAATTGAGTCCTGGTATGTCACCTCGTGGACAACTGAATTAGAGAGGTAACTGTAAAAGGTCAGCTTCTTGCGATCGGCACTAAGAAGCAAGATCAACCCCAGCTTCAGATTAATTGAGGCATCGACCACTTCCTCTGCAACAAAGTCATTGAATGTCTTGAAACCTGTTTCTTTCTTCGAAAACAATCTCCCTCTGTTGTCAGCCTCGATGACAAAGAACAATGGAGCATCACCACTGCCCTTCAAGGGTCTGGAGTGGATAAGTTTATGAATTGGTTCTCCTTCAAACTTAACGATTTCGTCATTGGATGTATGTAAATCTAAAAGTTGAACATTCTTGGAGGTGACTAGTACCATCTCATACCTGTCAAGAAGAACAAAGTCCTGCAACTCATGATGGATCTTCAAAAAAATCTTGAATCGTAGCTGGTAGCTAGCAATCGGGTTCTCAATGTGTAGTTTCTCAAAGAATGATAGCTGTTTGTTCAACACTAGTCCATTCTGCAACAACTCACTTGATTTAGAGTACACAGATAGTAACTCATCATCAGCGTGTACAATAGAGTACACCAGTAGATATCCTTGGGTACTCGCAATACAAATTATGTCATGTTGATAGTTGACCTTAAACGATACGTTTTCACCGTACTTGAGTAGGGAATCCACAGATCTGTTGTGAGTCGCGATAATGACATGGTGTTGTGGATCAAATAGATGAAGCGCCTTATTCGTGAGGATAATTGCTGGCAATGAAACGCTGTTTGAGGTGGAGACCTGGAGAATTGGATCTTCTCCCAATGGGAGCACTTTTGGAGTAAGATGGGGCCACACCATTCCTAGTCTATCTGGGTTTCCAATATCGCAACCAATCCGGTTGTTGTCATTGTCGATAACAGGCACCACAGTAGAAGGAGAAGCAACAATTCCGAGGGTCAATATCTCAGTTGGGTAAATCCGACTTATTTCACGTGACTCTACTTGGTGTCTGGGTGTACTGACGTTTCTGTTTTTTCATCACCACATTTTGTTTCTTTTTCAGACTTGGCACAAAATTCTGCGATCTTATTGGTCACCCGCAAGGGAAAAACGAAGAAATCCACACCGCAGCCTTTTTTCGATAAAAACACAACTTGACCCTTGTTCTAACTTGATATTTTCTAACAACAACCTCTGCTAACCATGTTTTCACACCAGTCTCTCAACTTGCCGGCTCTCAAGCTCACCAGTCAGGCTCTCAACGATTCTGCTGCTGCTTCTGCTGCCTCCAGCAACAACACCACGCCTGATATGGAGGGTTTCCGTTCACGCCACTCTTCAAAGGCAACAGTTTCATCGAGTGAGAGCACCTCTCCACCTTCAAACTCCCCAGGTTCGTACACTTCAGTCTCATCTGTTGACTCTCCAGCAACCACTTCAAGAAACGCTAGTTTGGCCCAGAGTATCCCTCCTCTGAGCTTTGTAACCAAGCCGGTTGAGCAAACACATCAACACCAACACCAACCGTTCCACAGCTACAACAATAATAACAACAACATCAATCAGATCCCATCTCTGAACAGGCTATTGGACACTTCAGGATTCAGCCTAAGTTCTCAGAGCACCCTTCCTCAACCAAAGGTTATGCTTCCAGATGCCAACATCGGTTCTATTCCCCTACCTGGCAGCCAGATGGTTGTGGAACCACCAAGAAAGCTCAAGTATATGCGCAAGAACCAGGATGATGACCACCAGGGTCCATTGTTTTGTAAGTGGGCCGACTGTAAGGATATGTTTGCCAATGCTGAGGCGCTCTACAACCACTTGTGTGACTATCACGTTGGTAGAAAGTCCAATAGAAATCTGAGCTTGAACTGTGAGTGGGATAACTGTAAAGTTCAAACCGTCAAAAGAGACCACATCACTTCTCACATTAGAGTGCACATCCCATTGAAGCCATTTGAGTGCACGACTTGTACCAAGAGATTCAAGCGTCCTCAAGATTTGAAGAAGCACATCAAGACACATGCTGACTCCGCTACCAAGGCTGCATTTAAGGCTGCCAAGCAGAATGAGATGGTCTACAGATCCAGCTTCTATGACCCACTACACTCTCAGCACTTCACCTCCCAGCAGAGCTTTGATGGTTTGCTAGGCTTGGACAATTACGAGTATGGCAGCAATGAGTCTAGAAAGAGAAAGCCAGAGATGGTTAACCAGTTCTTTGATGATGTCAAGAAGTCCAAGCTTGCCCCGCGTTACAACGCTGATATGATGAGCAAGCTCAACAGCTTGGAGTACAACTTGGGCTCTGAGTTTTCTCTTCCACCATTGGCCAACCCTTCCCAAGGCAATGGTGCCTCTATCAATGGTGGCAAGTTCTACAAAACCTCTCAGGAATTGTACGACACCAATTCCTTCTTTAGCCAACTTTCTGCATCCTTAGATCAATACCCAATCAACTTCAACTCTGCATCTGCTCCTGCTCCTGTTAGCTACAACAGCAGCAGTAGCAAGACGAACATTCTTCCACATTTGAAGACCGAGACCCTTCAGTCCTCATCTTCTAATTTGTACCCAAGTTTGAGCTCAATCCCAGCTGCTGGTTCTGTTGGTGGCGGCTCTAGCCTCGGCTATCCTCAGATTGCATCTAGATTCGATGGCAGCGGCCTCAATGACCGCCGTTACAACATTGGTATCAACCAGAAGAGCGGTAATGTCGACGATTTAACTGCTGCTGAGGAAACTGATGAGATTGATGAGTTGACCTCTGGTTTGTCCAAGGTTGACATTTCTAATGAAGACATTGTTTCTAGACACAAGTACTTGATCTCTGTGATCCAAGCAAGATTGACGGAGATGATTAGAGAGATGGAAGAGAAAGAAGAGCCAGTTGTTCAGGAAAGAAGCCAGCTGTACCCAAGTATTGCTGCTCATTAAGGTTATGGATTGTTTTTTCAAGCACACATAGTGGGCTTTTTGTTGTTGTTTTTTTAAAGGAAGTTAACTATTTATATTTTCGGTTTTGTTTATTGTTTTGGTCTCCTTTTTTTTTTAGATGTAAGGTTTTGTGTCAAACCTGGAATTATTACGCATTGAGTTTTTTGTTGATATTTAGTAGACAATGGATTGCAATCGGAATGTGAGTGATGTGCTTTTGAATGTTCAAAGAGCGCTGTACTGAAGATCTGGAACCCGAAAGCCTGAAAGCCTCAAGCCTCAAATTCAGCTGACGTAACCAAACGTTTCACCAAAAAATGTCACAACAAGCATCTTGTTTCAAATAGAACACATTGCATCAGCGCGTCTCAGCCCTGAACAACAAATTCTTTTTTGTTTCATCTCCATTAAGCTCCACTCTATCTGATCTTGTTCTTTTGACTATACGAAGAGTTCCATCACCAAGCACTCTCTACAATGACTGCAGAACAGCGCAAGATCTCGTTTAACGTTTCTGACTTCTACAAAATCCAAGGGATTGTGGGTGAGGGGGCGTACGGTGTGGTATGCTCAGCCATACACAAGCCCTCGAGCACAAAAGTTGCCATCAAGAGGATTCTTCCATTTGAGAAACCCATGTTTTGCCTCAGAACACTCAGAGAGATAAGGCTCCTAAAGCACTTCAACAATCATGAGAACATCATCAGCATTCTTGACATCCAAAAGCCTGAAAGTTTTGAACAGTTCAATGAGGTATATTTAATCCAGGAACTCATGGAAACAGATCTTCACCGTGTCGTGAAGTCTCAAAAGCTAAGTGATGATCACGTCCAGTACTTTACATATCAGACTTTGAGGGCGTTAAAGGCAATGCACTCAGCAAATGTCCTGCATAGAGACCTCAAACCTTCCAATTTATTACTCAATTCAAACTGTGATCTCAAAGTGTGTGATTTTGGTCTCGCTAGATCAATTGCCTCTAGTGAGAATAACTTTGGCTACATGACTGAGTATGTTGCAACAAGATGGTACCGTGCGCCAGAAATTATGTTGACGTTCCAAGAATACACCACTGCAATTGACGTGTGGTCTGTCGGTTGTATTCTTGCAGAAATGCTGAGCGGGAAACCCCTTTTCCCAGGTCGCGATTATCACAACCAACTCTGGCTGATAATGGAGGTGTTGGGCACACCGGCCATGGAAGACTACTACAACATCAAATCAAAGAGAGCCAGAGAATATATAAGGTCTCTTCCATTTCGAAAGAAGGTTCCAATGCAGGATATTTTCCCAATGGGAACCAATCCAATGGCTATTGATCTGTTGGAGAAGTTGTTGACGTTCAACCCCCAAAAGCGAATCTCCGTGGAAGATGCGCTGAATCATCCATACTTGCAACTCTACCATGATCCAGAGGATGAACCAAATGCTTCCCCTATTGATGAATCGTTTTGGGAGTTCAATGAGAATAACGAGTTGAATATGGATCAATTGAAGAGATTGTTATTTGAGGAGGTGATGAAGCCGTTGCAGTAAAAGACTATAACGGAGACTGAGATATTCTTGAAATTATATATTTGTCATTCTAGAGAATATGATGATATTTCTTTTGAATTTATTAGATCATTCATGCTGAGTATCAAGAATCATTTGGGAAAGGAAAGGAAAGGAAAGCCCATTCGTGCTGAGCATGAAATTTAAAGTATTCGGTGAACTCTGTCCTGGTTCTGAAAACATTACCCGGAACACAAAAGCATCAACCAGCCACTTTTCCATTGAAAAGAAATGTCCTTTCTCTCTCCCAACCTGGAGGTACTGTAAATTGGATAAATGGGGTCCTTGAGCGTCTTCAATAACAGGTTCAGAAGGAATATCCAGCCCCAAAGTGAATCAATAAAGTTCAGTTCAGCACAAGTCTGCCAGTCGATTGGCGCATTTCATCATGAGTATTATGAACCCCACATCACAGATCGGAAAGAGAGAAACTCATGGGCTCTGAGGAAGAGTCAACAGGACTCTAGCAGTAAATACAAAGTCCTCCGCAGGCGGAAACATTCTATAACCTCATTGAAACCAGGCATCAACCACCAATTGTCGCCACAGGATTCTTCTATTTGGGTATTCATTGTACGATTCATCTATGAACTATTGAATAGCAAACAAATGTTGGGATTCACGATTATCCTAACTTTTGCTTTCACTTGTTCTACCTTTGTTTTGTTAGATAAGCTTCATTTGGTGCTCACGAAAAGTCTGGAGATTGTGAACAAGTTGGTTTGGATATCCTTCCTTCAGACTTCCGTGTCCAAGATATTGAAATCACTGCTTGTTCCACAATGGATCAGTTGGCTCTTTGGTTAGTTACTTGCTTCTATACCACACAGGTTCTTTCACGATTGCACTCATGGGTGCACTGGCATAGGCATTTTGCTTTTAAAGCTGAACTGTACTTAATTTGTGTAATTAGACCCTTGATTTTTGTTTGGCAACGAAACCAGGGACCCCCCGCTTCTACTCAAAAAGGGATTAAAAAAGACATGGATTCGATACGTTAAATCTCTTACATGTGACCCAAAACCCCACTCGCTTCACATGTTCAACTATGAAGATCATTAGAAACTGGGAGGCTCTTCAACACATCTCGGTAACCGTGACAACAAAGCGTTTCAACTAAAAAAAAAAGTAAACGGCTCCAAAAGAAAAATAAATAAGAAATCGCTCTTTCATTGAATATCAAACCAATTGCCACCAGTAGCGCAATGGGCTCCATACAGCTGCATGGCTACGATAACAGTCCTTTTCCTCCGGAGATCGTGTACAAGATTCTCGAATTCCAGTTTCATCAACTGATGCAGAATAACGCCTCCTCCCTTTCTGGCAACGTGCAGACGTTCTTACGTTCAAACCTCACTATCAACAACCTCTTCTATCGTCTAGCTCAAAAGATCATCTATAAGTACTGTATCTTCAAGACACCGCAAACGTTCGATGTGTTTCTTAATTCAATTATCAATCGTCCACGTTTGGGAGAGTATGTCCAAGTACTCGACTTTGAGGAATTCACCTCCATTGGTCTGGGACGTACAGGGAAGATGAATAAAGAGATCCAAATGGTGACTTCTACCACAATTCTCAACTGTTTGAAGCGCACTCCAAATTTGACTGAGTTCCTGGCGAGTGAGAATATCAAGGACGATTTAGACACAGATCTCCTGAATTATCTTTTCAAGAACATGAGATACCTCAAAGCAGTCGATTTCTGTGGTTGTTCAGGAGAAATCTTTGTCACCAACTTTAGCCACGTCATATTGAAGAAACCAGGAATTGAGAACATCACCGATGTTTCTCTCCACGATTGCACTGACCTGCCAGATTGGGTAATTGAGAGACTCGTCGTCAACCTGCCATATCTGAGGAAACTCGATCTGACACATACACAAGTCACTTCCAAAACACTGAGTCTAATCCCCCAAACTGCCCAACTCACACATTTATCACTGGCCTACTGCATTCAGCTCACCACCAGAGAGCTCATTAACTTCTTCATCAATCATCCCGCCATCACATGCAACAAACTCGTATGGCTGAATTTACAATGTGATTCCTCCACCAACTCTCCTTTGAACAACAATCAGCTCACTTTCCTACTCAAGATGTTTGACAGTGATTTCTATTACCTCAATCTTGGTGGTCTGAAAGTTACTTTTGATAACCTGATGCTCATCAAGAAGAAGTTCATCAATCTAAAGAGTCTTTCCATTGCAAACAATAACCTTGACATCCACTCAATTATTGAATTCCTGAAACCACCTCAAAAGAACAAAGATCCTGCGGACTCTACGTTGAGTCTAGCGAGCATGGCACTGCTACCTCCTCCACCCCTTCCTCCTAGTGACGACGAAGAGACCTACTATCAACAGCTTGAGTTCATCGACATATCAAAGAACTCGTTCATATCTCGCTGGACCATTGACAATCCAAACTTTCTCAATTGTTGTCCGTCATTGATGGCATTTGAATTCTCCATCAAGATCATCAATGAACTCGACAACATTGGTGGATTTATGAACCATAGAGTCAATGGCGAGAAAATCACATGGAAGGCCTACGATTCTTTGGGAAGAAGAGGATGGTTATTCAAAGTTGACGAAGTCAAGAATGCGGACAACTCCAAGAAGCTGGGTTTAGTGGAGTATGACATCAACACTGGTGAAAAGATTATTCCGATCTTGAAGCTACCATACTTTCTAAGGTTGGCCAACAGAAAAATAAGCTTGAGTAAAGGAGTCCTATTCGATTCAGATGAGAACTTTGGTGATTTCGAGAGAGGTATCTACAAGTACTACGGCATGAAGATGTGATTCAAGGTTATGAATAATGATTTGTTTTCTGTTCTGTTTGTTTATTTGTTTGTTTGTTTGTTTGTTTGTTTGTTTGTTTTCTGCAATTTGCTTGCATCTTTTAACATTGTGGCTGCTCATGAGTTAAATAGGTAGTTGTTTTATTAGTGGGGTGGTGGTAATTTTTAATTTATTGAAAGAATGCACTGGAGTGGAAGGAATGGCCTAACTAGTCGCATAGAAATGGATGATTCCGTATTTCTTCACTTGAACGTACTTTTGCCTACGAATAGAAAATGCCTAGAACTTAGAATGTTGTTCTATTGTTGAGAATAAGGAACAGGAGTCTCACGACGCTACCAACTCCCCTACAACATCGGCCAGATCTTGTTAGACATTTTGCGGATCCAAATGAACATTATTCTTCATCAAGCTCTATTTTATCCATAAAAGACTGATCGTCATCTTGAGATGAAATAGAACCACCGTCAATCTCAGGATCAGCAGCCTCATCCACTGGCTCTTGCGGCTCGGTCTGGTTTCGGTCTTCCTGTGCCACAACCCCACCCAGTCCACCTCGAAGCTCTCTTCTCACCAACTCTTGATACTCTTCAATTATGGTTCTGTCATTCTCATCCACTTGAATATACTTCCGTAGTATATACCTCTTTAAAGCTCCAAGTACTTCATTCTCAATTGAACTGAAACATTCAACATCACCGAAAAGAAGAGCTTCGGTACACACAGAAAATTCTGCAGATACCATCTCAAGCCTTTTAACGAGCAGCACCTCATTGGTTGTGATGTTTCGCTTTCCTGTTCCAAGAGCCATTTGGTCAAACTTGATAGCATCTAGAGCCTGCTTTCTTCTCGTCTGCCAGAGAGCCTGTTTCATGTAATCCCTAATGACCAAACTAAAAAAGTCAAATACGATAGTTCCAGCTCCATCAACAGCTTCGATAATATGTTGACCCAAGACAATATGCTTCTCCACCAAGTCTGGGCTCTTTTCCACTATTTCACTGAGGTCTCTGAACAGACGAACCTCAGTTTTAGAAACAGTAACGCCTAATCTAATCTGAGCCGCATAGTGGCCGCAAACCTCTACGTCATCAGGCAAAAATGCAGTTTGTAGAGATGTTATCATTATCTGATCAATTTCCTGGCGCCTGTATAGTGATTTTCTTTTTAGAGAAGGAGAAAGAATTCATTCATCTCTCGAGAACATATATCCATTATCTGTTGTACCCCAAATGAGAAGTTTGCCAAAAAAAAAAAAATTGAAAATGATGATCAAACCATTTCTATAGGATAACCGCTCTGGTTTCGTTCCGATGGATGTTGATTTATGTGCTTTCGAGTGCCTAGCACTTCATCGCACCCAACTAATGTTGCATAGGGGATGAATTACGGAGGATAAAGTTAGGTGAGCATGTACCCCTTCGAACAATCCGTCGGAGAAACCGTTTGATATTTCTCAACGTTTTTCAGCTCCAAACAATACATGGGATGCACTATTTCTCAGTTGCTATGAAAGAATCGAATTACTATCATAATCATCATTATGATTGAAACTGTTATATTTCAACTACTTGTTAAACAGATTTCCAAGACGTATTTGTGCTCTGTTGTAGTCCAAGTCGGAATTCTCCGTACCCTCGGAAACTCTGCACTTCACATTTTTATGCCAAACTGGTATCTTCATTTTCCAACTGTAGAGCAACGTTAAATATCCTTTCAGAACGACAGTTAGCTGGAATTATGACAGATCAGGTCAACAGTCTGTCACAAGAGCAGGCCGTGAAGACTAATAATCGCTCTGATACTAATTATGTGGTATTAAACTACCTAATCTTTGAAGGTTATGAAGCGACTGCAGTGAAGTTTGCACAGGAAATGGGGCTGGATTTGGAGTCATCTGAAAGTGCTTCTCTTGATGGGATCAGGACAATTGAGTTTCGAAGACAGGTGAAGCTGCTGATGTTGCAGGGTGACATCCAGCTTGTAATCGATAAGCTGAAGCTGGAGTACCCCGACCTTTTGGAGAAAAATGAGTTTTTGCATTTCAAGTTGTTGCTCCTGAATCTGATTGAAATGATCAAGGCGCACAATGAAAAGGGACACGATGATAATTCAGAGGAGAAGGATGCATTTGTGACGAGTATTATCATGTTTGCCAGAAAGAAGTTGACCACTAAAGCCATGAAGAATGAGAAATTTATGGAGGAGTTGGAGTTGGCAATGACGTTGATGTTGTACTGTAACAGTGATAAGATCGATCAGGAGAAATTGCCTGCGAAACTGAGAGAGCTGCTTGAGTCTAGGTTGAGACAGGATATTGCTGACTTGATTAACAAATCTGTGCTTTTGGAGACGGTTCCTCATCTACTAGAGTTTAGGCACAATGAGAGCAAGGGCCATGATGACCAGTACAGTTCTGTTGAGAGTTTCTATTTTGATAACAATCTGTTCGACTCCGATTTGAAGAAGATGGTCAAGATTTGGCTATGGGGCGAGGCCAACGACAGCGAGCGGGGAAGTGAGGAGGGGGTCGTGACATTGGAACTATGAGAACAAGAATGATGAAGTAATGATGATTGCATAACAAGAACAATTTGTAGAAGCTTGGTATGATTTTATTTGACGTCTGTAGGTCTCTTAAATATTGAAGTGGGCTTTGATTCTATCTCCAGTTTCAATACCCACCAGACACAAGGGCTTTTCATCGTCCTGGACTGTCCTTCCCTTAGGATCAAGAATGAGGACATCTTGTATGCCAAACACCTTCTTCAATACCAAACCCTCATACACCTCAGAGTCTTTGAAAAGAAAGTATAATTTTCTTCTCAAGAATCCTACAGTGGTCCCTAGATCAGGGTCCTCGTCATGGTACTCTTCTGGACTGAACTCAATGTGGTAGTTGAGTTTCTTGGAGTCATGGAGACCTTCGGCATCCTTCACATATCCATGTACGTAGATGTGAGCACAGTGCACGGGCTTATCCACAAAGTACTCTTTCCCCAGAACATCCCACCAGCCGAAAAATGCCCCAATCTGGAAGGCAATTTTGTACAGAATAATGAGAATTAGGATGATGAAGCCAATAACAGTCATTTTTTGGGAGATTGGATCATTGAAATGGTTCCTAAGAAACTCATACTTTGACATGTGGTGGACGAGAACGCCCTCGAGTTGGTGCAAGTGGCTCAAAAGAGTGTTCATTATCTAGCGATAGATACGTTGCAGCTAGCAATCGTCAAGGTATTGCGTACTAAACTAGATTAATGAGGGTGTAATTGAGCCGTTCTGTATTGTGTCTCGTTTAACAATACAACAACCATAAGTTCCGAGATATTTCACGTGACAGTTGCAGTTCCGGAAAGCCTGCATCACCCCCTCAAAAGCCTTTCTTCAACAATCGCCGCGGCTCACGATCTTGTTAAAATCTCATCAACTCTGGTTTGAGTGAAAAGATGGGGTAAGGACCTCCCGGGCTCTCAATTGAAATTTGGGTCGATGGTGCCCTCAATGGGTGTCCATTTGTTTGTGTGACCGGCAGTTGTTCCGTGTTATCCTCCCCACACTGTGCGGTTGAGGGTTGAGGTATCGATATTCTAAAATCCCCAAAGCAGTAACTTGGTCGCTACAATCAGAATCAGAAAAGGCCAGGGCGGGGGAAAGGTCTCTGCGATCGTTTAACCCCTGGATGATGCACCGTAAAGCCTAGAAACAGCAGCCCATACGTCCGACCCAGTGTCAAATCTGCATCACATATTGAGGGTTTGGCAGGTTTCTTGACTCTTTTGGGGACATGGCTTTCCAATATCGTTCTCGCTCCCCACCCTTCACTTTTTGGAAATATCTGGCATTGATAGATGATCTCTTTCTTTGCTCGCTCCTGGTTTTACCAGCCACACTCTCTACCGCAATGATGCGGGATGTTGGATCTGCAAACAGAGTTTATTGATGTTTTCCTAGCTGATAAATGAATATAAATAGCACCGCATACTCCTCGAGAGTCTCTGTTATTGTTTATGTACGTTCAACAAACCAGTTCCTCTGTTCACTTATGCAATTCAGTCAACTCGTCACTCTGCTTTTCCTATCTGCTCTAGCCCAAGCCCAAGATAAGGGCCAGATAATCTCAGTTATCATTAACGACATCAGAGCCCACACTAGCGATTATTTGGGCTACATTGCTCAGGGCCACGCACCACCGCCCGGTGTCTTGCAAATATATGCTCAACTGTCCACCTACACCGACACTTCTTACACCACGTTGTACAACCAGGTTGATGCTGGTGCCGTTGAGTCTTTCATCACTGGTGTTCCATGGTACTCCAATCGTTTGGCTCCACTGTTGGCTCCCTCTCCAGAGACTTCTGCTAAGGATACCACCTCTCCGGAGACGAGTACTGTGGCCATCACATCCTCGGTGGTCTCGAAGTCTCCTGATGCCCCAGCTTCATCTGCTAAGCCTTCCTCTATTGTCTCGATTCAGATTTCTCACAATGGTGCTCCCCATTTGATGGGTTCTGACGCTCGGCTGTGTATCTCCTTGATTGTTCCAGTCGGTGTGGTTCTAAGTGGAGTCCTGCTCTTGTAGGCCAAGTCAGATTTTCCACTTTGAGCTTAAAGTTTTGATTGATTCTTTGATCGGGGTTCATTTAATAGCCTTTTGTTTAAGATATGACGGATTCCATTTTGAGTTGACGTAAGAATTGACGTGTAGAATTATTTTAAGAATGTGTCACTTCTAAATCTCAAATGCCGAGTGGGAAAGTCTCGGGAAACATCTTGGAGCAGCAATTTGCTCAATGGGGAATGGCAGTGGGGTTTCTGTTCGTTCCACTTTTTTTTTTAGCAAACTTCGGGGTCGAGAGTTGAATTTACCAGTGGAAGAAGATAAAAAGTGGCTTGGTGCCGTTCAACTTCCCCCGCAATTCCGAGAACTTTTAATATCTATGTCTTTTGATGAGCAAACGTCAATGACAATGTCTCATTATAAATAGCTTCGAGGAGCCTGCTGAGAAATCTTCAAATTACTTTCCCCACCCCACTCACCTTCAGAAACTATTTACAATCGCTACGTTAAAATGCAATTCACAAACGCTGCTGCCTTGATCTCATTCGCTGCTGTCGCAATGGCCCAGAATGATAACGCTGCCCTCTCCGCCATCATCAATGACATTCGTTCCCACACTGCTGACTACTTGTCCTACATTGCTGCTGGTCACATGCCACCAGCAGGAGTTCTTCAAGTTTATCAACAGCTATCCACCTTCACGGATGATTCCTTCACTACTTTGTTCCCCCAGATTGACGCCTCTGCTGTGTCCACCTTCATCACAGGTGTCCCATGGTACTCGTCCAGATTGGCCCCTGTGTTGGCTGCTGCTGAGACTGGATCTCCTAGTGAGTCTGTAGCATCCGAGACTGGATCTGCTAGCCTCTCTGGTACTTCTTCCGGATCTGCAAGCCACTCTGGCAGCTCTTCAGGATCTGCTAGCCACTCTGGTACCTCCTCTGGTACCTCCTCTGGTTCTGCTAGCCACTCTGGTACCTCCTCTGGAAGCCACTCAGGCTCATCTTCTGCCACCACCACTACTTCTGGCTCTGGTGCCTTTATGTTGAAGGACTCTTCATCAGGTTCAGTCTTGTACTTGGTGGCCCCAGCTGTTGTAGCATTGGGTGCTCCATTGCTCCTCTAAATCTTCTGTGAAGTTTAAGCTGTGTTTGAGTCGACTTTTGTCTGTTCCCTGGTCTCTAGTCGTGTCTGTTTTTGTTGTCGATCACCATTTTTTTTGACATGATCTTCCAAAGTATTTATTCCCTTGATGGATGTTGTGTTTTCAGTTCTTGAAGGATCCATTGATTTTTGCTTCTATATTGGTTTATAGATTGAAAGAAAAGTTAAACATCTTGTCGTTTATTTAATCTTGTTGTAGCCTATTACGTCCTATTAATCAAAAAATAAAGCCGCTTCTTCCACTACGTCGTCAATCAACAATCAAAAGACTTAATTTGATCTAGTGGTGGCAATCGAAAACTATTGGCCCTAAACCCCCATTTTTACCCTCTTTATTACTATACCTGTTGTTCAAAGTGCCGAATCGCTAATTGCCAATGTCTTGTGTCATTCTCGAAAACCGTAAATAGAAAAAACCATTCTGGATAACGGATGAATCATTGCAAAGTGCCGATAGGTGTTTGAAGTTGGATATTTACTACTCATCATGGGTAGCACCACCGTATCCCTTCTCGGAGTTACTGTAAGACACCGAACGCATCTTGGCGAGTTTTTGAGGTTACATCTGACCCATTGGAAGCCCAAATAGGTAATTGCAAGGTTGATCGAATGGACTTCACCCCTCCTCCCTGAAAGTTCCTTTTCAATCTTGCTCTCTTCTGCTCAACCTTAGACCTTCACTGAACAAAGGCCATCTCATCATGAAATTCACTACGCTTTCTGGTTCCCTTTTGGCCATGTCTATGGTGGCCACTGCTCAAACGACCTATGGCCAGTCCCAGCTGTCCTCTGCCTCATCTGCTGCTCTCAAAGCTGATGCAACATTGATATTTGACTTCATTTTGGACTTCAATCATCGTTACAATGAGTACCTGGCTTACATGGCCGCCAACAACATGAGGCTCCCAACTGCAATTGGAAATTACTTTGTTGGTATCCAGACTATTCAAGATGAGAGTTCTTTGTTTGAGTACATCAAAACTAAAGACTTCCCATTCAATGATTTCGAGACCATGGCAACCCAGTTCACTTGGTACGGCAGTATCTTGTCCGTTGCCGAGGCCTCAACTCTTTACAAACCAGAGCATTTCTTGACTGGTCAGATTAAAGCTACTGCTTCTGCTTCTGCTCCATCCCAAAGCAGATCGCTGGACTCTCTACCCTCGGTTGGTTCAAGTTCAAGTGCCATTTCCCCTGAATCTGATCCTGGATCATTCTCTACTAGTTCGTCCTCTCCAGTCCCCACAACTTCTTCAGTCTACATCAGTGCCAATAGTGCTATCAGCGAGTACGTTCCAGTGTTCTTAGTAATCCTCGCTTCGATTTTCCTTCTATAGAGACTTTCTACTTCTTGTTAATTTTAGGCAGGCTTCTTTGAATAAAAGGAGTAGTATTTCTATGTTTGTTGCTTGAGGTAGCGAAAGCACATTCAACACATATCACCTTAAGTCTTTCAAGCAACCTTCAATTCTCTCGACAAAGCTAAGAAAGTTCGTGTCTTTAATCTTTTCCCTCAATAGCAGTTTAATATCTTCATCTGACATCATGTTGAAATCAACACCACAACTCTTCAATCCATCATCCAGAGGCTCAACCAGGATTTGTGACAATATATCACGTTCATTGGAAGATAGAGGTTGAACAGTTGCAGTTGGATGTGGCTTGATCTGAGGTGGCTCGATTTGAGGTTGAAACTGATGTTGGATCTGGGTGGGTTGTTGTGATGAAAGGAACTGTTCGTCAAACATCGGCTCATATGATAAGGAGGAAAGGGGCATCGTTGACTGAGAAAAGTTGTTCAAGCGCATATACGGTTGAATTCCATTTGGATTGTACTGCTGCTCTCTTTGTAAAGTGTTGCGTCTTCTATACTGGTCATAGTACGATGCAGAGGGTACAGTGTACTGTTGGTTGAAAGACAGGACAGGTGAAGGCGCCTGAACGAAAAGACCTGATCCAGCAACAGGTGGGGTCAGAGAGAATGAGGAATCATCAAACTGTGGTTGCACATGCTCATTCTGCAAGGAATAGGAACCTTGGGTTGACTGAAGTGATGGCTGTTGTTTCCTTTGTGTGTGTTGCATTTCAGGTTTGTCCACATTGTTGTTTCTCGACTGGGCAGTATTGACCAAGTGTGTAGACTTCTTCTTTGTGACCTTGTCCTTCTTTAGCAAACCCTTGTCATCCAAACTTTCAATCAATGCCTTGAACTCGCCATCCGATTTGAGACTGACTTGAAACCGCTGCGAATCCTTGAGCCTGAAGCCGATTGAGGGAGTTTTGTGGTAGATAGAGACTATATCACCGGAAATGAACTCCTCCTGATCGCACAAATAGGTTAGTAGTTAATAGACAAGGCCAGATAAAGATTCAAGGGTATTCACAAGATACCAAAACAGTCTCCCGCCACTGAACAGCAAACTGGTTGTTATCGAAAGTGAGAGAGATTTCGCTCTTGGAAGGGAAATGACTCCATTCCCCATCCTTCAAGAATGAATATTTCTTAACTTGGACGTGCATCCTTGTGCTGATTTGTCTACCGCCCATTGACTTGGCTAACGTGGGTTAGTTTTGTTCTGTTTTGTTGATGTGTCAAATAAGGAGCGAATGGTAAATCAGGAATTATTACATAAGATCTTAGTAACTCCCAACTCACTCTCCCCAACAAACCACCTACTTCTACAACTTGGATATAGTATAGTGAATATTCATTCATAAGCCGTACATTTTTGATATAACCTTGTGCCGTCGTAATGCTCCCCAAAGAAACCCAAACCCAAACCAATACTACATAAATACATAAAATCAAGCATTTGTCACCCTCAACACTCTCCTACTATAATCCGTTTCATCAGCTAAAGATGCTCTTGAGCCATTCTGGAAGTTGAACACCTGTGTTGGGTCCAGTCTCTGATCAACCTCGACAAAGTCAAACTGTTGTCCGTTCTCATCTGTGACCATGGTCTTCGTATGGTGGAGTTGGTCGTCTTGTGGCTGTGGTTGCTGCTGCTGTGCCATTGCAAGATCATACTTTTCATTATCTGCAGATGGAGAGTTTTCCAAGTCAGTGGATTCTGCATCAGAGTCTTCTTCCGAGTGTCTCTTTTTGAAACAACAGAAGAAGAAGAGTGCACCTAGTAAGACAACAACAACGACACCAACTGCTGTGAATACACCGGCAACTTTGCCTGGAGAATTAAAGAAAGAGTTGCTCTTGTTCTGATTGTCATTGCTGTCAATATTAGTAGTATTGTCAGTGCCACTGGAACCAGTAGAGGAAGAGGGGCCAGGTGATGAGACAACAGTCGAAACAATTTGAGTTGTTGTGAACTGCGTTGCTTGCGAGCCGGTTATCGTTCTGATCGAGTAGATAATGGAAGTCACCGGTTCGATGGTGGTTGATGATGTAGTTGGTGATGCAGTTGGTGATGTAGTCGGTGATGTGGATGATGTTGTGGTGCGTGAAGTGGTTGGAGATGTATTGGTGGAAGGTGATGTTCTTGTGGTCGCCGAGGTTGTACTTGTAGTGGTTGGAGATGTATTGGTGGAAGGTGATGTTCTTGTGGTCGCCGAGGTCGTACTTGTAGTGGCGGCAGAGGAAGACGACCGCACATTAGGGCCGCCGGCACTCGCAACTGCGCCGCCAGGGATCACGATGTACCCAAAGGTTGAATCACCACCACACAGCTCCTGAGGGTAACCGGGACAGTTTTTCTGACATTGGTCCAAACCGACGCTGGAGCTTGGTGTGATGTTTGAGCACCAGCAGAACTGACCTTGCACGATGCCGTAGCTCGTTCCCGCAGTCACACATTGATCAGAGCACCAACCAGCTGACATCCACATATTGTAGTGCGAATCGGAGGATGCACCTGTGTTTTGTGTTGAGCAGAGGGACAGACTGGCCGCCAAAACAGCGCGTCCAGTGAGAGCCAGGGCTAGGACTGTGGTCAAGAGCTGCATACTGTCGAGGGGCTCTAGCTCTACTTCAACGAGATACCAGCTTTTAACTAGGGGGCCTATTTTTAGTGAAACCACCAAGTTAAAGAACCTTTTTTTAAAGACATTAAATGGACAGCTGGGAAAAATGAAAAAGAAATTCTGGTTTACATAAGCACCTGGAAATACATATAAACATAAACATAGAGCCATATACGCCCGTGAAACGTGACGATAGTGGAGACATACTACCAAGTGAAGAAGAAACAAAAGACTCAGTGTATTAAAGTACTAATAAAACAAACCAACGAGAAGTCTGAGAAAAGCAGTAGAAGTGAAACAAAAAAAAAGAAGAAAACCATCATTGGAATGCCTTCTTCAACTTTCTAAAGAAACCCTTCTTCTCCTCCTTGCCTGCAGAGGACACAGCTTGCTTCTTAGCTGGAGTGGAAGGGGCACTCGCCTTTGCCGGAGTGGATGGTTCTTGCTTAGCAGCTTCGGCAGCTTTCTCCTGGTCCTTCTTTGGTTCATCCTCTGTTACTGGCTCTGTGCTAATGACAATTTCTTCACCAGTAGCCTTGTTTCTCTTGATAACCTTCTTGACCTTGATTCTCTTTTTGCCTTCTGGGACAACAGAGTCACCAGCACCGAGTCTCTCGTTCAAGTCCTTGGCATTAACATCTTGGATCTCTCTGAACTCCTTAATGTCAGCTGCATTCTCGGGAACGACAATACCTGGCTCACCCAAGGTTTGCTGTTGACCTTCAGTGGAAGGCAAAACAGCAGAGGAAACACCGTTGGATCCTTCCTTGGCATTGAGTCTCTCGTTCAAAGCCTTAGCATCAACGTTGGAAACCTCCTTGAATGCATCAATCTCTCTAGGATTCTCGGGAACAACAATACCTGGCTCACCCAAGGTTTGCTGTTTACCCTCCTGAGAAGGAAGGACGGTGGTGCCAAGTGCCGGAGCAGCAGTGACCGCAAGACCACCGGCCTCTGGGATCTTAGCGCCCTTGGACTCAGTGGCTGACACCAAGTCTTTGGCATATACGACATTGTTGTCGTTACCATCCTCATTCAAGATCTGGTAATCGGAGGAAGTCTTCCACTCGCCATCCACAATGAACTTGAACAGGATCTTATCGTCGTCTTTGCCAAATGGAACAGTGAGGGAGAAGTCACCGGCTGATTGCTTGACAAGTGGCAGGGACCCAGACCAGTTGTCAAAAGTTCCCGTCACTTTGACGTCGTTTGGACCAGATGGCCTGTTGAGAGAAGAGCCGTTAGTAAAGCTGGATCTATGGAACTCATTGACAGCTTCAAACATACCATGTAAAGGTGTAACTGTATGACATTGTGCTTCGAATTGTGCTATTTCAGGGCGCAAGAAGGGATTTTGAGACTCTTTTTTGGGGACTTTTTTGAACCTCCCAGCAAAAAAAAAACGAGGGAGGCAGACAGCGCGAAAAATACTCTTTTTGGAAATGACATAATTTGTTATATAAGCCGGTAGGGACCACAATAGCATACTCGGAACCAACAACGAGAAGAACAACCAGCTGTTTCCAACTGAACCTCCCTCTCTCTCCCTCTTCGTGTTCATCTCTTCAGTCTTAACGCGCGCGTCTTCAAGTAACACTCGCTACAGATAATATGCCGAATATTTTACTCGTTCACGGACCAAACCTCAATCTTCTCGGTACCAGAGAACCAGAGAAGTATGGCACCACTTCGCTAGCCGATGTTGAGGCTAATGCTCGTCAACAGGTGGCGGAGTTTGGCGAGGGCTCGCAGTTCTCAGCTTTCCAGAGCAACCATGAAGGTTCTATTGTTGATAGAATCCACGAGGCCAAGCAGCAGGGTGTCGACTTCATCGTTATCAATGCTGGTGCGTATACCCACACCTCTGTCGCAATCAGAGATGCCCTTTTAGGCGTGGATATCCCCTTTGTGGAGCTACACATCACCAACACCCATGCTAGAGAGGAGTTCAGACACAAGAGCTTTCTGGCTGATAAAGCAGTAGCCGTTGTTTGTGGGTTGGGCCCAATTTATGGGTACAAGGCTGCGATTGAGTTTGCATTGAACTACAAGAATAAATAGAGCTTTGGTGTCAGCCATGAACACTTTTCTTCTTCGTTAATTGAACTTTTCTTTCCCTTATTCCTATTGTATTTTGCCCCTTTCTCCACACTTAAGCTCATTCTGCTTCCTACTTTGCCTTTCTTCCCCATATTTTCGTCATTTAAGATCCCACAGAGCGAAAACCAAAATCTTGAACACATCAACAGCGAAACTCTCTCTTTAAAAAGCGATCCTTTAGGTCGATCTAAAGAGAGAACGGTGAAAATGTTACCCTTGAGACCCTTCAGGGCTTATCCAACCCTCAGACTGCTGCCAAGCAAGGTTACTCTGCGCTTCTTAGCCACTAAACCAGCAACATCAAAGTTCAAAAACAATTCCTCAATCAAGATCAGAATTGTCGCTGGTGTTGTAGCTGGTGCCGCTGTTGGTTTCTACTGGTCCATGAATCAAACTTTCAAGCACCCTCCAGAGTTCCTCTTTCCACACTCTTCCAAGACTGCTCTCTCAGACATCCCTTCACCAAGCTATGGCTCTAAATGGGACTTTGACCTTGCTAAAGAGAAGCTCATTGTCCTATTGGGCGCCGAGAACGTCTCTGAGACAGACAACGACATTGAAAACCACACCAAGAACAGTTACACCCTTCATGAGCCAACTCCAGACCAGCGTCCTAAATTAGTTGTGTATCCAGCTTCGACAGAAGACGTCTCCGAGGTTATGAAGATTGTTCATGACTTTAAGATCCCTGTTCTCGCATATGGTGGTGGTACATCAATCGAAGGTCAATATATCTCCACTAGACGTGGAATTGTTATTGACATGTCGAGGCTTAACAAGATTCTCAAGGTTAATCAGCAGGACCTGGACATTACTGTTCAAGCTGGTGTGACATGGCAGGAGATCAACGAGGCTGTGGATGAGTATGGTTTGTTGTTTGGACCTGACCCTGGTCCAGGTGCCCATATTGGTGGAAGCATTGCCACCTCGTGCTCAGGAACAAATGCATCTAGATATGGGACGATGAAGGAGAATGTTGTTAACCTGACAGTTGTTCTAGCTGATGGATCAGTTATCAAGACTCAGAGAAGACCAAAGAAAAGCTCAAATGGTTACAATTTAACAACTTTGTTTGTTGGGAGTGAAGGTACACTTGGAATTATCACTGAAGCAACTGTGAAGTTACATGTTAAGCCAAGATTTGAGACAGTTGCAGTGGCAACTTTTGAGACTATTGTCGATGCCACTAATACAGTTACCGATTTGATCCAGAATGGAATCCAAACCAACGCAGTTGAGCTTCTCGATGAGAGAATGATGTCGTGTATCAATTTTTCAAGTTCTTCTGCCAAATGGGATGTTAAACCAACCTTGTTCTTCAAGTTGGGAAACAACAATCAAACAATTCTAAAGGAAACAATCAGGGACGTTCAATCAATAGCCAAAAAGAACAAGTCGCAGTCATTCAAGTTTGCAAAGAATCAAGAACAACAGGCTGAACTATGGAATGCCCGGAAGTCTATCTTTTGGTCCTCAATTGATTACGGGAGACGCCAAATCTCAGAACATGTCAAGGTGTGGTCCACCGATGTTGCTGTACCGATTTCGAACCTTTCAAAGATGATTCAGGATACTTTGGAAGATACTGAAAAATCAGGCCTCTATACGACAATTGTTGGACACGTTGGTGATGGTAACTTCCACTGTTTGGTGATGTATGAAGAGAAGGACAAAAAGAAGGCTATGTCTTTGGCTGACAGAATGGTGGATAGAGCATTGTTCTACGATGGTACTTGCTCAGGTGAGCACGGTATTGGGTTTTCTAAGAGACACCACCTGGAGAAGGAGTTGGGTGTCGAAACCATTGATGTGATGAGAAAAGTCAAGATGAGTATGGATCCATTGAGAATCCTCAACCCAGATAAGATCTTCAAGGTAGATCCAGCAGATAAATATGATTAGAAAGAAATATTTACAGTAAATGATACTCATTATAGTTTTACAAGATTCTATACCCGTAAAGAATTTAGACCCATTTCAGCTCCTAGTTCTTCCCTTCAATGACAACGTTGCTAGTATTAACCTGTTGCTCTTCATCGATAGCATCAGCTTGTTCCTCAGTTTTATCGTTAGAAATGATACCGTCCTTGTCGAATTTGATACCTTGTGCCTTTTCTAGAAGCTCTTCCTTCTGAGCTTCAGTCATCTCCTTTTTGTGCTTACCTTTAATCCAGTACAATGGGTTCAATTGTCTCAACTTCAAGGACTTGCAGAAAGGCAGATGACCATTTCTTTCTTCAAAGATCATTAGTATGATAACGATAATCAAGGTCAACCAGTACAAGTTATAAGCCAAGACTGAGCCAATGTAACCAGTGTTTTGCCAGCCGAGAAGAGCATTGAAGATATCCCAACCATTGTCCAACAGTGGATTACAGCAGTTAACGTGGTAGACAGCCTTGGTCACGTCGTAGGAACCGTTACCGTTACCAGACTCAGATGCATCACCACCAGATGCCTTGTTGAAAGTGTTGGATTCGAAGAACCAGACACCTCTAGAGAACAAACCGGCAGCAATCAAGTAAAGGATACAAGTGGAGATGATCAAAAATACCTGCATGGAGGAGTATGAGGCACCGTAGTACAACAAAAACCCCACAAGTGCACCGGCAATCAAACCAACAACCACTGGCAATGGGTAAGAGGAAGCGGAGGCACCAGCAGTACTTGCACCAGCACCAGCAACAAAAACAACAGCCTCCAAACCTTCTCTCAAGGTTGTGACGAATGGCAACAGGAACATACAGTACTTCTTGGACAAGTACCCAATTCTAAATCTGTCTCTCTTTCTTTTTGGAACCTCCACCAACGATCTGGCTATTTTAAGTCTCCACTTCTCTTGCATCTTGTTCAATCTCAACAGAGCCAAACCCATGAAAGTAATCATGACTGTGGCAATGATACAAAATATACCCTCCCACAAATCCTCGGAGGATCCCATGATGTCTTTTCTCAAACTGTAGTAGGCACCAATGAAACCAGCACCAATAGCCACACAGATAAAGAGCCCCGTAAATGCACCTGCCCATACTTGGATCGTCAATCTTCTGGCGAGGTCCTTGTCACCTGGAGCAATAGATTGCTTCAAGAAGGAAAGCAAAACAGAGATAATGATAGCTGCCTCCAGACACTCTCTGAACACGACAAAGAAAACACTGACGTTGAAAACCTTGTTAGCCATCTTTGAATCGAACTAGTGTGAGTTGTTCATTTAGTGCAATAATTGGTGTAAAATCGGGTGCGGGAATTGGCTTTATATGTATCCATGGGAGAAAAAAATTTCCTGTGTGTGGGTTCACCTTTTTTTTTCCATCTGATTATGCATGTCGAGTTTAAGCTTTTTTTTGTGGGAAACTGTAGTAAACAAGGTTATTTTATGCACGGCTAAGCGAGTTTTGGCGATCGGACTCTTGGACAAATCGGCAAAGTGGTTCTCAAGAAGGACAAGGTCTGTGATTGGCCCAAATTCAAAAAAAGAACCCAAGACGAATGATGGGCAAACACCTAAGTCCTAGACCTTAGAGCCTGGTCGCAGGGCTAGTGCTTGAGAATTGCTGGATAAGAACCAAGAGGGGCTCATAATACGATTTGGAAAAGATTGTTGCCACCGACCATCGTTCAAACTGTTTGAGTGGACAGTTGCAGGTTCAAGAAAAACTCCAGTTTGGAGCTTGGGACAACCAAAACTCTGAAATGCGTTCGGATAGTGGTTTTATTGCTTTGGGGTTGGTCTGTCGCACAATAATCGTTATCAGCTGCACTATCACAAATACTCTTTCACTGTAGATCAGACTTCGAGAACTATGTGGGATCCCTAGTCTATTTTATACCTAAATATTGAGCCAGCTTGAGCAAATATTGAAGTGGGGGGGGGGGGGAGAGAGATGGTTTAGCGGATAGATTGAGCAAGTTAAACTCATAGCGACGCATAACTATAAAGCGTTTAGGAAACCTGAGATTGGTGGAGAAGAATACGGCAGCTTGAACCGCTAAGCTGACTTGGGTGGTTGTGTACACAGCAACGAAGATACTCAACTGACAATTTGTAGCACTTTGAAGAAAAGAGGATGCTGCTAGAGAAAGTGCTGTGAGCCCCAGCTTCACAACCAGCGGAAAATCCATCACAGGTAGCTAGCTGGCCTTCAACAATAAACGTACTGCTTCCTACGAGGCATCCAGATTTCGGCATCATTTTGCACAGTATTTGTCCTTTGTCCCTTTGTCCAGAGTCCTGCTGATCACTGATCTAACAGATTACCTTGATCATGCATCTTATGCATATTTTGGCTGTAAAAAAAAAGGGTGTCTGGAAACAAGCTTATTTTTAAGCCCCTGCTTGGCTAGGTTTTTCAATAAACGGCGAAGACTACATGCGTCGCATGATCAATTTGGAGTGAGAGTAAGTAACGGTACTTAGTCGTAGCCGAGATTACACTGGACTCATTCGCAGCCTGGAGAGTGATCGGTTAATTTTTTTCTGGGTGTGGAACGGGTGAATTGGTGGAGTTTTGAAGAGAGTCAACTTTGATTGAGCTTTGTTGATCTTCTTACCCTTATTTGCGTTTGATAGTTGAAAACATTCATTAATCATCTGGATTCGGGAACAGAAACGTTTGTACTACCTCCCTCTTCTTCCAAGCTCCAGCCTAGAAATTAGCAACTGGCAGCCAATCAGCGCAAAGAAACCCTCACCATTTCCAGTTTCATAAATTAATTTCCCAGGATACATGAACATGCAGGTAAAATTCAATAGTTGACAGCCCATCAAGGGCACAAACAAATCTCACTGGGCAAACCATCTTAAAACGGAACAAGTGCAATCAAGAAATATAGGAGGTGGAGGATGTGAACTATTCATCGATCTCCAAGCTCGATGGAAAAATATATTGCAAAGTTTAGTCCACGGTCTCAGACGACAAATTCGTGGGACCGAAAATTTTCGTATATAAAAACACAGGACATTTTCCAGTTTTATGCATGTCCAGGTCGTAATCTAGACGATCAGTCCAATCAGCCCTCCCTGGCCTCCCCAGACTTCGGACGAAAAGACTGGCTCTCAAGTCTGGGGGGTGCTTGCAAGTTTTTTTCCTACTACGAGAAGGATGTATGTGCAATTCAGAACAGTTCATTTCGACAGGTCATCCCTGACTTCATCGAACATCACATATGTCTCTGCCAACGCCCGATTAAGCTTGAACAGCAACTCCTCATTCTGAAGCAGCTGCAAATACAAAGCCCATTCTTCAGTCCTCTCTCGTTCAATGCGCATCCTGACATCACTCACAAACTCCAGCTTTTCCTCTTCCTCAGAGACCCGCTTGTCCTGGATGAGCCCAATAAGGGTGTCAATACTTTTTTCGTAATCTGTGTTCAGAATGGCCATTTGGGCAGTGTAGTGCTTTTTCTCCTTCAAAAGCCCTTTGAGTCGGACATTCTGGCGTCGCAGTTCCGCTTCTTGTTGTGGAAGGTCCACCGTGGTGGTGCTAGGCTTCGCAATGGGATGTTCTTCATCATTTGCTTCGTGTTTAGTAATGAACTGTTCCAGATATGTGATTGCCGTGGAATAGTCCGGTCCATCGCTATTCAGAAGGCGAATTATGTCGTCAACCTGCCTCAGAGCCGTTGTCTTCAGGCGAGTGCTTTCCCTGATGGCTGTTTGAAGATCACGGGCAACTTGTTCGAGCTTGCTGAGGTTTTCGTACTGTGGGATGTAGTTTATACCGCTCATTTTGCAAAATTTATTTCTCTTAGATTGGAAGATCTCTTTGAGAAATCCTGGGCTTTTTGTCCTTTGGCGTTTTCCTTTGTTCGTTATATTTGATGTTGTGAGTGAATGGTTTATTTCGTTTTAATATTACGTAAGTTTTCAAGTCATTATGTTGTCAACCCCCATTTCCAAATTGTACAATATCTGCCTTGGCGAAATACACTACCAGATCAAGTTCGATGCTCACGGACAGCTGGTTACGACCCGAAAATCACCAGACTGCACTCTAAAATCGTTTACGAATGTATTGTAGACTGTGGATGTGGATATTGCTAATTTAGTGATTTTACCATTGGATTATCGCGAATTCCACAAGATATGTGGTCTTGCTAAGTTTTGTGGCAGATAATAAGAGCTAAGAGGAGAGGCAAAGGGGCGACCCTCATCTCCAAACCTTCCAAAAGGAGGTGGCAAATAGTCTTTTTTTTCGAGTTTTGGAGCTTGAATCCGGATAAAGAAGGCCATCAACTGTCCAGACTTCCACATTTAAACTTTCTTCTAGAGTACAATAAACATATACTTCTCCAATAACCGTGTCAAAGTACGAGAGGCCAGCCAGATAAATTGGTTTGAATTTGGTCAGTGTGAACCTCTTCTATGGGCTCAGCTGAATCATACTCACCAATTATCATGCTTAAACATGGGGAACGAACTTACTTCATATACCCTGAATCAATTTCAGTCCCAAAATGGTTCCATTAATGAGAGCTGCTGCTTGACGAATTACTACTAGCGTCATGAATCTGTATGCGTAATAAGACAGCTTTTGTTAGAAGCTCGGGGAATACAACATGAAGACTCGACTTTTATAGATCGAGCGGTGATAGGCGGAGCCACATTTCAGCAAGTATACACGCAAACACACATCTATTATCCTTGTAATTGGAGTAAACTCAATGTTTTGAGCTTATGATGGCAATCGTGACCCGTAAGCCACCTAAATAGACTTCGGAATGGGTGAACCTCGCTGTGTTACTCAATCCAGAGCGTGGATCACTATTGAATGGTGGCTGTACACAAACCCTGGACTCTTTCAGATTCTCATGCAATGATCAATGATGAGAAACGTTCACTAAACTCACAGATTTCCTATTTTCAAAGCACCTACTCTACTTCATGGTCTTCGAAGTTTACTAGGTTCACGCTGTAAGCAAATATGCCGTGTGCACATCAAGTTACAATGCTATATCGCCTGGAAACTGTGCCAAGCGTCAACCATAACAACTCGTTGCAATGTGTGAGTTATGGAGGTCAATACTTGAATACTTGATGTGAACACATCACACACGCCGCATCTTTTGATGCAATCACGATATTTCACTGCGATGGATTGCACCGAGAGGGGTAATTCTCCGATTATTCATTCCTCGCCGAACCGAGATCAACATGGACAGGTTGTACAGCTAGATTCCTCCTCTATTCATCAATGGGGACGAGAAGGAGAGAGCACCCCAGGCCTGATGCTCTATAAATAGCCGAGCTGAGTATCTGTAGAGCTAGGCACGACAGTGAGAGAGTGTAGATATCTATTGCTCGAACTACAAGGTTCATACAGACCGGGATGCGGACCGCACAGTCAGTATCTTAATTATGTGTCATTTTGTCAGGCTGATTAGAAAGTCCTAGGTTGCCAATTTGTTGTACAGGTAGGTGGGGGGCGTTTTGCTCCTCCTCCTACACTTGCTTCCATGGCTGGCCAAGTAAAGTTGTTGGAGGTAGATCCCACAACCCGTGATTTGAGACATAAATGTTACGTTCGGGACGGAAAAGGGGTCGCTAAACACACATAAACAATAAACTGAAAATCCTATGATGAACCACCTTCAGATTGAGCAATGTGGGCGTCAATTGAGTGTGTCCTGAATGTGAAGGGATCCTTGCCAAACCTGAAAGTCATGGCTTCTGCTGGATTTCTGGAAAGGCCTATGCGAGAGAACAATGTCGAATGATGTAATTATGCTGCGCGAAAAATTCCCCTTTAGGCAAGTATCAGGCCCAATGAGGAAATACGAACACAAACAACTGCCCGGTTTGCGCCACACAGCTGCATGGTTGTACTTTGGCGATTCTCCTCGAAACAGCACAGCAACGTTGGTTTGATTTAAAACTGTGCTGGCCCCTGAAAATTGCTTTCACATAACTTCTCAAACACAAAAACCCACAAGAACAAACACCATTGCCCAATACAATGCATAGAACTTACTCCCTAAGAAACTCAAGGGCTCCAACTGCGTCCCAGTTGCAATCTCCTGCTCCACCAACATCCTCAACCAAGTCGAAGTTCTTTGGCAAAGCGGGCATTGCCTCGACTTTCAGAAAGAATGCAGCTGCAAACTTTGGCCCAGAACTTGCCAGAAAGCTTTCAACTTTGATCAAGCTCGAGAAGAATGTCTTGAGATCCATTGAGCTTGTTGCTCGTGAGAGAAGAGAAGTTGCTAAGCAATTATCCTTGTGGGGTGAGGACAATGACGACGATGTCTCTGATGTCACTGACAAGCTCGGTGTCTTGATTTACGAAATTGGTGAGCTCGAGGACCAATTTATTGACAAGTACGACCAGTACAGAATCACCCTCAAGTCCATCCGTGATATTGAAGGCTCTGTCCAACCATCAAGAGAACGCAAGCAAAAGATCACCGACGAGATTGCCCACTTGAAGTACAAGGACCCACAGTCCCCAAAGATTCCTGTTCTGGAGCAAGAGTTGGTTAGAGCTGAGGCTGAGTCCCTTGTTGCTGAGGCCCAGTTGTCCAACATCACCAGAGAGAAGTTGAAGGCCGGTTTCAACTACCAGTTCGACGCTGTCAGAGAGCTTGCTGAGAAGTTTGCTCTTATTGCCGGTTATGGTAAGGCTCTATTGGAGCTATTAGATGACGCCCCAGTTACCCCAGGTGAGACAAGACCAGCCTACGATGGTTACGAGGCTTCCAAGCAGATCATTATCGATGCCGAGAATGCTCTTGCTGCCTGGACTTTGGACCATGCTGCCGTTAAGCCAATCTTGTCTTTGCACCAGACTGCTGAGGACGTCTATGATGAAGAGGAGCAAGAAGCTGCCGAGGCCGAATGGGCTGAGGAGGAGGAGGAGACCACTGCCACTCAATAAGGAACATTTTTTGTCTCTGTCTTTTCTGTCGTCTTTCAATTCTTCATCCTTAATTTTGACTGTTTGAACTATCAATTGATGTACTATTAGCAAACGCTCTTTGTATATTAATATAGCCATCGCTATGCAAAACAAGCGTAGTTTAAATAGTGATTTCGAACTCATCAGCACTCATAATCTTGAATCTCTGGTTTCTTGTTTGTGTCACTTCAACGTCAATCTGGTTCAAGGTGGCCAATTGCAGAACTTCGTAGAAGGCCTTCACAATAATCGACCTTCTTGAACCTTGATCAACTAACGTTGCAAATGTCAAAGTGTTAGAATCTTCCTCATAACATCTCGTCTCGATGTACTTTAGAAACTTCAGCGTCTGTTTACCATACTTGTTGTCAATCTCCTCTGGGTTTAACGCATCTCTTTGGGAAGACGACGTTGGCCCCAAAGACCCAGATCTAGAGGAGCGTATAACTTGCTCACTGTTAGCTCTGAAAGGGTCCCCAGCACCCCCACCAAAATCAAGATCAAAGTCCATCGCATGATCCTCTTGCACCGTTTCAAATCTTCTAATCGAAGATGAAGACCTCTTCCTGCCACCGGAAATCTCAGAATCATCAAAACCCACACCTCCCGCATCTCCACCGAAATCCAAATCATAAAAATCACCACCTAGGGGATCATCAAAATGTTCCTGCTGTTCTTCACCACCACCTTGTACGGGCAAATGAATCGATGATATGCTCGAGCGAGAATGGCGTCTGCTGTCACGAGAAATGTTTCTTCTCACTTCAAGTGAATAACTAGACCCACGATCCCTCATTAATCCATCAACGAAATCCTCATCATTATCACGATGGCGTGGTCTTCCACGCCCAGTCTCAATGTCTGGGGGAGCAGACACCGAAAAAGGAATGGTGAACGTTGGGATGTAGTAATCTTCAGAAAGCGCAAGTTTTAACTTGGTCAACTGGGAATCAAGTTTCTGCTTCTTTGTTGGGGCTGGTCTTTGCATCTGTGCAACATAGTCATCTCTAGCTCTTCTTAAATCATCAGTGAATAAACTGATTGGGTCATCAACAATCACAGTAGTAACTGGATGTGTCTTGACCTTTCTCTTCTTTTTCTCAGTAATGGTGGGGGTGTTCCGCGGTGGAACAGGAGGTCCTTCAGCATGGCCCACCTCTAGACGGTCTTCAATGATTCCACCAACATCACCGAAATGATCATCAGCAATCCCTTCCAGGCCTTCAACGAGCATTAATGGAGGTGGCTGCTCATCGCCATACCCAAAGTCCAGTTCAAACTCATCCCTCTGCGGTGGTGGCTGTTCCTGTTCCTGTTGAGCACCCAGATGATTAAGGCCATCATCACCATCAAGATCCAAATCCAGCAGCAAACCATCAGCATCGAAGGCAAACTGCGGATCGTTATTTCCATCCACAACATCCAGTTCATCCAATGGTTGTTGATGCAGTGGCATGAATTCAAATCCATCTTCCGCCCGTTGAGATGACGACACTGGATTGTCAAACGCCAAAACATTGCTTTGGAGATCAGTGTCCCTGATTCCTCGTCGCATTGCCAGTTTCTTAGCCAAAGTGCCAGAGTCTTGTTCTGTTGTTGATTGCTGAAGAAAGTCCAGATCGGCCAGTGGAGGAAGTAAGCTGGACTGGATGTTGAATAATGGGTCATCGGCAAGAAGAACTTGACCACGGCCATCAGATGTACTAGGTCCACTGGCATTCATCTTCTGCATAGCTTTCCCAGAAGTTAAGAGATGTCTATCTACGCTCTTGCCACCATATATCTGTTCTCTCTGAATACGAGCTTTTGTCAAGGAAGCGTCATTATTCAGGTAGTCAGTCTTTTGCTTGTACACCAGCGCGACTCCATAAAGCAGGTTTGATGTCAATCTAAGTGCCATTGGCTGTGGCGGGTTCTTGATCACGTCGCATGTTTGAGGAATAGAGACTGACTGGATGTCGCGTTTAGAGATCTTCTTATATGCGGTAGACTTACTGCCCAAAGTGGAAATTAGCCACACCGTGGAGACACCTGAATGCTGCCTAATGATGGCGTCCTGGTCAATCAACATCTTCGAAAGGACAAAAGCTTCGTTGAGAATTGGGTGGCAAATTTCATTGAAGATCATTCATTGTTTTTCTTTTTTCTGATTCAGTTCTTTTGACACAATTTGTTTGATGCAAGTCTGCATTTTCCGTATTAGGTATACATCAACACACTAAGCAATTGCAACAGCCACCGTTCCACAAACGGCTAACACAGCGGCGAGAACGATTGCTGATATGTAAACAGCTTTCGTGAGCGCACTCAGTTGTGTATGGTACAACTTAACATAGAAGGACAAAGGAAAAATGATACAGACAGCAAAGCAGATGGCACTTCCCAAGAAAGACATAATCTTACCGAAGTCTGTGAAGATCAAAGATATGAGAAAAAAGACAGCAACGGTACCCAATCTATTCAGGAACTTGATAAGCGTGCCATAGCTGTGTTTAACATGTAGTGACGGCGACGAGGCTGTTTTCTTCAGTGTGAATTGGTCGATCAGCGTAATGATTGGTCTTAGGATCAGTGGTCCTTTAGAGACGGGTAATATCCCCATAAGAGCACAGATAACCACTTTAATCCAAGCTGGGAATCCATCTTGGACCATGATGGACTTAGTCACTTGGTCAGTAATGAGTGCACCAAACATTAAATAGCCCAAGCCGGCCATGACATAGTCAATAAACCAAGTAACTGAAAAGATTGTAGTGGAAGCCTTGTCATACTTGTATGGGTGCTTCATATCCCTGTACAGTTCCGGAAAGATAGCATGTCCACCAAACGGGGACATAAAGATTCCAATGCTGAGGAACAAACTTAATACGTTTTGGGGCCACAGGTGAGTTGGAGACACATCCAACAATGAGCCAGGAGACTCAGTCTTTCTAAACCCGCAGAAAAGGACGGTGAAAACAACCAGTGTTGTACTGACAATCCCAACAAGACTCAGATGGGATAAGATTCGAAGCTCAAGGAAACTGGACAAAAAGAACAAAAGAGAAATCACAGCTTTGAAGATAGATTTTTCCACCCCCGTCAACGCATGGAAAGAATCAGCAAATATGATAATCATTGATGTGCCTGCACTGAGCAAGTCGATTGAAAAAATGCACACAATCACAGTATACCCCAACTTCCCAAAACTGAAATGCGCAATGTCTCCATATGTCTGCAACTCTGAATCGGCATCCAGACACCTCGCAAGTATTTTGGCAGTGTACTGAGTGCTCAGAGCACAGCCAGCAAGAATCACAGACCCACAGACCCAACCAGCATAGTGTAGTCCCAATGGCAACGACAAGATGCCTATCCCAACTAAGGTGTTGATTCCGTTGAATACAGTCTGTGGTGCAGTGCTACTTCCAGATTCCTTCAAAATAGCAGTCCTTAAGCTAATTGTATCCTCTTCCTCCTCCTCTCGCTCCGCTTCAATGGTGAGACGTGGGTCATATGGCTGCAAAGTGGCACTGGTATTGTCGATAAGTGAACTTTGCTCATTATAGGGAAGACCAATCTCCACTGTTCGTGGACGCTCAGCGTTGACGTCAAAGTCAGCCTGGAGGAAGTTGGCTGAGCGTGAAAATGAAGAGGCAAAGTTCTGCAATGAGTTTTGCCCACCGGCGTTGAGCATGTCTTGGAAAGAGTTATAGACCGATGAGGTTCTTCGACTCGAGGAGTCCGATTTGGGCGTGGAGAGTGGCATTAGAGCAAACTTCTGTCGATCTAAAAATACGTGGCGCTTGTATTTGGTGAGGCCTTCAAGAGTCGAAAAACTTGTTTTAGCTAGATAGATCTAACTGGCGTGTTCGAATTATCAATTTTTCGAGAAGACACAAAGCAGCTAGTACATGTTTTTTTTTTTCTCTTGATGATATGAGACATTTTATTCACCATAACTGTGGACAGGATGCTATCGATCGAATATGGCGCAAAAGACTAAAACCCGTAATAAACGAACATTAACATTACGGGGTTATTTACCTTGCAACTGCCAACTGTGAACAAACCCTCTCAATTGTGTTTCCTCCGCAAATAACCTGTTTTGGCAAGAGAGGTTTGGGAAGCCTGGTCATCGCCATTTCCGAGGTCAATCTCAGGCCCCTCGGAATATAAGCGTTCTGTGTCTATGTAAAAGCAACTGCCACAGTGCCAGTCACTGCGAGACTGGTGGATATAATGACTCCAGCAATATAGATAATTCTCAGCAAAGGGGTCAGTTGTTTGAAGAACAGTTTGGTATAGAAAATAAGTGGCAAGATCAGGCAAATGGAGAAGCACACCGCACTCCCCAAGAAGGACATGAGGTTACCAAAGTTGCTAAACAGAAGGGATACAACGAAGAAGAATGACACAGCAGTCAATCTATTAACAAACTTGATGAATGGGTGATAACTAGGGCCCTGATTGGACAACGTTAGCTGGTCTATCAATGTGATGATTGGTTTCAAATGCAACGGTCCTTTGGAGACAGGCAAGATACCCATCAGTGTACATAGAAGGATTTTCACCCACGAAGGGAAACCTTCCTGCAGCATGATAGATTTAGTCACTTGGTCGGAGATCAACACCCCAAACATCAGATAGCCTAGCACAGCAGTAATGTAATCAATACTCGAAGTGAACAAAAAGATGGTAGTGCAGGACCTGTTGTACTTCTGGGGATGTTGCATGTCTCTGTACAGTTCAGGAAAGATTGCATGTCCACCGAAGGGGGCCATAAAGATGCCAATACTCAAAAACAGACTCAAAGTATCCTTAGGCCATAGATTTGTGGGAGAAATGTCCAACAAAGACCCCGGAGCCTCAGCTTTGGCGAACCCACAAAATACAACAGTGGCAACAATCAGCGAAGTGCAAATGATCCCAATAAGACTGAAATGAGACAGGACTCTTAAGTCTAGGAAACTCGAGAGGAAATAAACCACTGAGATAATGACCTTAAACCACAACTTCTTGATTCCGGTGAGGGCGTTGAAAGAATCCGCAAATATGATGATCATTGAGGTGGTGGCACCCATCAAGTCAATCGAGAAGATCGCCACAGTTAGAGTATAAGCGACTGGACCAAAAGTGTAATGGGCGATATCACCATAAGTCTTCAATCCCATATCTTTGTCCATACATTGCGCTAAAAGTTTGGCAGTGTGGCCAGTCGTCAATGCGCTGAGTAAGAGGATCAAAGATCCACAAATCCAACCAGCGTAGTGCAATCCTAATGGCAAAGACAGGATGCCAATCCCAATCAGGGTGTTGATCCCGTTGAATATCGTCTGTGCCGAAGTGCTTTTCCCAGTCTCCTTCAACACTTCTGATCGTACACTCAATGCGTCTTCTGTACTTGATGCTGTGTATGGCTGCCGCTCCATAACAGTCTCGATCAAGCGGTTCTGTTCTCCCATTGCCTCCGTCTCAAGGACATATATGGGTCTCTCTGCATTCAAATCAAGATCTGCTTGTATGAAACTGGCTGAACGTGAGTAAGAAGATGCAAAGTTCTGGAGCGAGTTTGCCCCGCCTGCTGTGACAATGTCCTGTAGGGCGTTGAGGACAGAGGAGCCCCTTCTCAACTTTGGCTGCTGCTGCTCATTGGTACTAGTTGTCATTAAAAGAAAGCGTGGACTCAATCAAACAAGTAGATATCACTACCTTAAGTTGGAATGAAGGGGGCTAAGGTCCTTTTAAAATGTTTTTGTCTCTTCTCATCATTAGCATAGAAAACGACCGTGGCGGCGATTGCAAATTAATTCTCAACCGCACCCACCATCTTGCTTGGAGGCCCATATTGGATCGAAGGGCATTGTGAGACAAAAAGAAGCCAAGAATAGTTCCCAAAAGAGCCGTGCCATCATGCAACCAGGTTGCCTCGAGGACTCTGCGCACAGTGGCCATTCAATTGACCCACTTGCTCAAAGGGCTCAAATCTCGAGCCCTTCCTGAGTGGACTTATTCCGAGGGTAGACTCGACTCAGGATTTCGGATTTCGGATTTCGGATTTCACGATGGGACCTCAACAGGTTAGTAGCTGAGATCTGGAAGAGTTCCAGCCAACATGTCGCAGCGATCAGGATCGAAGAGGGAGATCACAGTTTATACCACGCCATCGCTTTATGGTGTCTACCTCCTCCGATCTATTCCTCGGCCCGGGTCATTCTATATAGGTTCCACACCATCCCCACAACGCCGTCTTCGCCAGCACAATGGAGACCTGAAGGCTGGTGGTGCATACAAGACTAAGCGCAACGGTTTTAGACCTTGGGATATGGTGATGTACATATATGGGTTCCCCTCCAAGCATGCTGCCCTCGCATTCGAACACGCCTGGCAGCACTGCTATCAGACGCGACACATTTCAGCAGATGACAGAATAGTGAAGAATAAGAGTGGGGGAAGGTCTCTGGTGCATAAGATTGGGAACGCAAGACTGTTGATGAAGGCTGTGTTCTTCAATAGAATGGGTCTGAAGGTGAAGTTTTTTAACAGTGAGGCTTACAAAGTGTGGTTAGATAACAAGTTTAGGATCAATGTGAGGATAGAGTTGAGTGCAGTGACTTGGGATGAATCTAACCCTGGGAGTGGAGAGGAAGAGAATGCTAGAAGAGTGAAAGACTTTCAAGAAGGATTGGAGGAGAGTGATCTGCAACTCATGCAGGATTTTAAAGAGGTTTTAATGAGAGATGACCTAAGCTGCTCTATATGCCAGGGCAAAATTGACTACATTGACACTGATGATTACGAATTGGTTAGTATATGTCACCATACCAGTTGCAGGAACCTCACACATTTGAGCTGTCTGAGAATTGAATTTGGTGAACAGCAAAAGTCAACACCACCATCATCGAAAGGGAGTGATAAGATCAGAGCTTTTGATCTCCCTGAGAGCGAGTTGATTCCATACAAAGGGAAATGTCCTGCTTGCCAGCATGTGATGGTTTGGGCTGATTCCGTGAGAAATTCAACCCGAATAAGATATGTGTTAGGTTATGATGGAAGACAACTGGGTTTGGTTGATGATGAAGAGGAAGAACAGGACGAAAGGTTTGAAAAGGGTGAGGAAAACCTCCAACTATGATACAACACACACCGATACAAGCAGATATGGAAATGCATTTAACGTACTAATCCTTAGAGAGTTATGGTCCATTCTTTCCCCAAGGTGACACGAGGGTTCTTGAGCATGATGTAATTGTCCCTATTCTCAAAGTTCACACTCCATGACTCATCAGCCTGTGTTGCCGTGACTTCTTTGACGTCTCCACCACCAACAATAATGACATTTTCCACGGTGAGATCAGTGTTCAAATGGCCAGAAGTGATGACACTAGACAATACTCTGTTCTTGAACTCAAAGTCAATGTATATGAACTGGCCCTGCTTGTAGTCAAAGGTCTCACCATCATCAATGTATAACTTACCCTTAGAAAAACCATCTGAACCAACTGCAACCACCAGGGTGTATGGGTCAAACGCCATGAGTTTGGAAGAGCGACGGTATCTGTCTTTTCTTGGAATGATTGCACCACCCTTAATGTAGGCGGGGATTTTCTCCAAAGGAGCATCCACTTCATGATCACCCTTGCCTTGAATTTGTGTGAAATCTTCATAATCGAAGTAAACCTCATCGTCAGGTAGATACACGGTTTGGGTAGTGGCACCTTCTGAAGTCACAGGCTTCACCAACAAGTCACCAATGAAGAACTCATCCTCAATTTCAAACACAGACTCATCCTCAGGATATCTGTAGAACAATGGATCCCAAACAGTTCCACCTGTGATACTTGCCTCGTAGAATTTCGTGTAAAACAAGGGTAATAGTTGATATCTCACCCTAACTGCGTCTCTAATCACAGAAGTATATGGCTCTCCAGCAATCCAAGGCTCTCTGCGTCTGGAATCAATGTGAGCATGTGCTCTGAAGAAAGGATACCAGATTCCAGCCTGGTACCATCGTGCCAGCAACTCCTTGGATGGATTCCCAAAGAAACCACCAACATCAGCACCCGAGAATGGCATCCCTGCAATATTCTGTGTCAGGATCATGGGAATAGACAGCTTGAGGTATTCCCACTTGGACATGTTATCACCCGTCCACATCGCTGTAGATCTTTGAGAACCTGCAAAATAGGACCTTGTTAAGACGAATGGTCTCTTGTTCACATAACGATCCTTAAGGGCATTATAAGTGGCCTCGTGGTAAGTCTTTCCATACAAGTTATGGTTGGATCTGATCTCGACGTCACCATGAGTGATCACATCCTTGGGAGATGAAGTCTCAGGGCCATTGAAGACAGATGGCTCATTCATGTCGTTCCAGATGTGTAAATTGGTGGCATCACCAGCAAATGAGGTTCCATTACGGAAGAGGGATGTCCAAAATTGCTGCGTGCTAGGGTTGAATGTGTCAATCCAAAGAGATTCACCTGGCCAGCAGTGTCCATGGAAGTCATTACCATCTTTGTTTTGAATAGCTAGGCCCAACTTTGAGGCTTCGTCACTCACTGGGTAGTCAGTCTTCAAGTGTGGATCAATGATAGTGACAAGTGTTCTCCCAGTCTCGTCCAAAGTGGCCATCATCTTTGCTGGATCAGGGAACGTTTTTGCGTTCCAAGTAAAGTACTTCTTTGAATCAGCATATTCAACATCCAGCCAGATCACATCGTATGGGATCTCATACTCATCCATGTTGCTGTTCACCGACAACACGTCTTCCTCGTCATTGTAGTTCCATCTGCATTGATGGTATCCAAGGGAGAATAACTGCGGCAACTGTGTTGGACCTGTCAGTTTAGAATAGTTGTTGGTGATCGCAGCTGGAGTTTCAGCAATGAGGATTATCAAATCCAAAATACCATTTTCCGAGATCCAGTGGGTCTTCGTGCAACAGCCATCTTTCTTAATGTCGACATATGTGTCAGCAGCATTCACCCAGAATACACCAGCAGATAACTCTGGTTTATGAGCCACAAGGAGTGGGATTGCCCCATACATGGGCAATCTGGAATCAGTCTCATACTCAAAAATGTCAACATTGTACAGTCTGTATGGCTCGGAATCTGACGTGTCTTTCAAAGAGAGCGAGTCGGCATGTTCTGGGATACCATAGACGTGTTTGAAGTGTTTCAAAGTCACATCCAATGCGATCGATTCTGGACCAAATGGTATGGAGTCACCTTTACTGTCGCTGAAATTATCATGAAAACTGTTGAAGCTGGATTCCTCAGGGAGGAGGTTTGAATCGTTGGAACCCTCACTTCTGAAATGCTCAACATTGAAGAATGACCTGTCATTCAGCACCACTTGTTCTTCTCCTTTGTGAGTCAAGACAATCTTGAAATCTTCTGTCTGGATTTCAACTTCGTACTGGTTCTCTTCACCAAACACCAGACCAAATGAGCCATCCTCAAGTATCTTAACGTGATAGTTTGTATGTCTCATCTTAGGCTCGCCATCAAACGAATGCTTCCACGTCCCGTTGTATCTCTCTTTCTGTAAGAGCTTGCTTTCCCATTCGATGCCTGATCTGTCCTCATCAACTCTGATTCTAACACCATCCACCTCCAACAAGTCAATCACAAACGGCAACTTTATAATATAACTTGCGTTGAGTTTCTTGTGAATATCACCACTCACACTGGCTTCATTGAACTCCAGGGAGTCCACATCAATGGAATAGTAGGATTTACCCGTTTCACTGATCTGTTGGGCGTAGTGTCTATTTCTTTGGCAGAAACCCGACTGATCGCAGCGCTTGAAAAGCTCACTCTTAACAGCAGTCACTACCACTGTGTAAGCACACAGAAGAAATGACAGATTTAACAATTTCATTTGGCGACCTGCGAACAGCTGTCAGTGTCGAACAAACCTCCAGACGTAACCGCTAGCCCCCGGTTTTGTTTACGCAACGAAGGTGGAAGTTCCTTCGAAGTGAGTTCCGAGGAGTGGATTACATAATATTCCGATCGATCATCCCATACAACGGTTCTTAAGGGGTCTCAGAAAAGGTGTCAAGAGTCTATTCAAGAAATAACCTAGCCAGATAGCGAAGGAACTAGGATCAGGTATTCAGATGCCTAGAGATGCGAGTGAAAATAAATTAATGTTTACGAGGTGTTGTAGAGCTGTATCTATTACTAGTTCTCCAAGAGGTAACTGACTATTTGAATAAAGAGGGTATTATATTGAGGCCTACTCTCCATTGACCAGAGGGGCCAGACTTGATGATCCTACATTAGTCAAGATTGCAACAGCTCTTAACAAGTCAGCCGGTCGGTCAGGGGTTTTACTATATCTCCCTCCCAAAGACAGTAACTCCCTCCAAGTTGAGAGAACTTCAATGTTTTTGTTTCTAGTTACCCGATATGAACTTCATCATAAGCTCAAGCTTTGGTGAGCAAATATAGTGGAAGGATATTCAAGATGAGCAGTACGAGAAAAAAACATACGCTGCCATTCTTGTGATAGAAATTTGTTAATTATCGATTGAAGACTACGGAGGTCTGTACTTTGTCAATAATAGATAGAATTGGCATCTGTTCATTTCTATTTCTTTCCAAAAAAATTCATTAATGAACTCTGCTGTTTTGGCCCTGACTTCTTCTTTGCTGCTACAGGTGCAGCCGGTGGTTTTGTGATTCTAGGGCCAGGAGCTGATACTGGTTTTGGTTTTGGTTTAGAAGCAGCTTTCTGGACTGTAACAAGATAACCATCCTCATCGTAGTAGCTTGTCGGAGCTTCGACTTCTACCTCTTTCGTCTCAAAACTTGACTTAGGTATTGGTTGCGATTGGGTGTGGGAGAAACTGCTATCAAAGTCAATATCCTCCAAGTCACTAATTGCTCTCCTTTGTGGAACAGCAGGGTCCTCTGTTCGCTTTTCCTCATTTCTCTCTTTATGCTCCGGCTCTATCTCTTCGATAGATTTGTCTTTCATAGCTCCAAGATCATCATCATCATCGTCAGAAAACATACTCGCCAGTTCCTTCCGCTTCTTCTCAGCAGACTCTTTTTCAGCCTGCTTTTTCTTTGCGTACTCATCATCATTCAGACCTTGATCTTCGGTAATATCCACTTCCGGATTAGGGTCTTTCTTGGGCTTTTGTGGTTGGCTGGTCAATGCTCTGCCAATAGGCTGATGAGACGCCTTCTTTCTTGAGCTCGTTGCTGCACTCACTGGTCTGTTACGAGCAAGGATACGATCTGACAAGAGGGTCATATCTGGTTCTTTGCTCTTCTTGTTTGGTTCTTCTTCCTTAGCCTTTGCTGGTGTGGATGTTGTTGGCCTTGTCAATGTTGCAGGACTCATTGTTGGCTTTGGCAATGGAGCTTTCAGTTCACTCATAGCAACGGTATCAGGACCTTTGATCACACCCCAAGTCCTCAAATTGTCCTCTGATGCAATATACTCACGCAGCTTGGAATTGATATCCACCAAGACTTCACTGATCTTGATGTTTTTTGCGGCAATCGAGTACACTTGGATTGATTCAACTTTAGAGAACAGGTCTCTGTCATTCAAATCTGTAGTGAGCTTGACTGTCTTGGTACCATTTTCAATGAGGCTACCCACAATCGCATATGTCGCATCTAGTACTGTTCGGTGTTGGTGGTGGAAGGTGTAGAGCAGACGTTTCGCATCACTGACATGGATTCCAAGTTCACGGCTAAGAAGTTTGTAATTGTACGCAATTTGACCTTTCGAAAGTTGATGCTTCAGTAGTTTATCAGCACGTTCAGCAATATCGCTCATAGTCTGGTCTATGTTTATGGAGGAGTTGTTTATTCTGTTTTGTTGTGATGGTCGAAATAGGGTCAAGACGCGACGCGCTTCGCAAATTTGGTGGTTTTTTTTTTCTCTTCTGAATAAAAGAACATACACATCTAACATCAGTTCAGTGATAAATGAAAATGATATTATCTTGAAAATTTCTGCTCAGCTGCTTTAGAAACGTCCATTAATTTGATAATGATTGTACTCTTCGATATCTTCGGTGTTGCCCTTTCCAGCACCGGTACCAGTACTAGAACTGTACTGACCAGACCATACCCAAGGTAGAGAAACCAACCATCCAAGTTAGCCAATGCAATCAATTACTGGATAAGAAATAGCTCAGAGTGCAGTTTATCCATGCGTTCTTTGGAAGATTCGATTTGCCCTTCCAGAGGCCAATGCAGCATTTGAACACTGGAAATCCAGCTCTGCTACGATACCTAATATGGGGTTCATTTCTGGAAGAATCATTGCTCTTACTTTTTACATTTCGAAACTTTGTTCTACTTTGGTCAACTAGGCATACTATCAACCAGAAGTTTCAGAATGCCCTTGCAAAAGAAGCTCTTGTGGCAAGCTTTCTCTCGGTATCACATCACATCAGCTGAATTTTGTGTTCATGTTATAGTTCTTGCTCAATGAGCTAAGAGTTTAATTAGGAGCTGAAAGTAATGTCTTTGGGAAGAGCTGCTTGCTGGTGCGGTTGATGGTTCCCGCTTGTTCTTGTGTGTATTCAACCTTTTCGGGAATCAATCCTTTTGACACAATTGACACAAAAAAACAACCCCCTTTTTTAGTCGTTTGTTCCAGACTTGGTTTTGTTCAAGATAAGTTGTCCTTTCCATCAATGGCCTTCAAAGGAAGCCAACCTAAGCCATGAGCCATGATTATGTTCGTCTGGCGTATAAATCCAAGTCCGCCCCCATTCTGCTTTCTCATACACCGGTGCCCTTGGTTGAGGTAGACCATAAGAATTCGCCTTCACCTTCACCACCACACATGTACCAGGACCAACTCAGTAGCTTTATTACAGAGGACAAACCCCTTTCCAAGAGATCAAGATTTTTAGATTCCTTGCTTCGATGGAGAGCACCAGCACTGGCGCAGTCAGTCCCAGGTGAACCGACCAATACAGTATTACCCACACTCACTCCGCTACTTTCTGATAACCGATCACTTCCTGTTCCTTCCTCAAGAGAGAGTTTTGATACAGTTGAGGAGCTTTTAGAGCATATGGTTGTCTGCTTCACCAAGGCCGTCGATAGCCTTCTGGTGGAATCTACCATTGAAGAACAAGAAAAGGACATACTTCAAGGGTTTGCAAGGGCGACGGAGAAGTGCAAAACTATTCAGGTTGAGATCAAATTGTACGATGATGAGCTTGGAGTATCATTTGTTGATATGAAGTTTAAGAAGAACTATCGGGGCGAGTTAAACATCCAACGTCGTGAACGAATTGATGATGACATGATTACACAAAAGAGAGTAGGTTTTGAAGAACCCGAAGCTATAGGAGATACTTCCTCCTGTTATGCAGAGACTCAAGAGATTCCACTCAACAAAAACACCATGGTGCTGTCTTATGGTCTGGAGTGCCACCCACACGCAAACCACCAAGAGTGGTTAGAGGATGATATCTTAGAGCTACTACGAAAGAATGAGAGGGATCTCGAATAGATCAAAATTTGAACTGGTTCAAACTTATGTTATCTTAATTTTTTTCTATGCGGGCAAGGTTATAAATTAGTTCACTTTCCTGTCTGTTGGTCTCTCTATTTTATTTATGAGGATGGTTTTTTGGAATGGCTTTAAGAGCAGATGCGGTATATCCTGGTGATGCATGGATTATTGTCTCAGTTGGGTAGCGAAATAGTAACATAGTGTCTCTTTACCTTCAAGAAGTCTTAGGTCAATAAACTGTTACTTCTCATTTCGTCCTCATGCCCCGTGGCGTTTAACTAGCCAAGGAAAGCTGGAACCACAAAGTTCAAGTGCCTCTCAGTACCATTAACGTGTAGAATTCTTATAAAGAGAGTTTATTTACTTAATTTTTTCACAATTTGATATGGATTACTCTGATTTGACATATTCCATTATCAATACTCAATACTCCTTACTCGAAGGAACTCTGTCAATTCTTGTTCCCACTTTACACAAGAAACTGTCTGTGACACTCTAGATTCCTGAGAGGTATGTAAATGGCCGTTGTTATTATTGCAATGTGTCGTGAATTTAGAGGATGTTGATCTCAAATAGCAGAAGATGATTTGAGACTTATTTTCCTTTCGATTGGCCAACGCCTGTAGATGAGCTGAGCTGAAGCTTCATTTTTATTTCGATATTGGGGGGTAATCGGAAGAGGTTTCGAGATGGTTTTGGAGTGGTGTCCAGGTGTTATATGGTTATGTTGATTACATAATATACAGACCAATAAAAAATTTCAACGCCGTCAACAAAAACAAAATGGGGATTTGGCCAACCACCAACGATCCTGGCTTTTCTTTCCTTAACCACCTAGATAATGACAGACCAGCTATCAGCCGCTGAAGTCGCTATTGCGCGTGAATTTGATCTCACTTCCAAGGTGATTCCATTCTTGGACAGACATCTGACTTACCCAATTCTAGACTCTCTTAGAGAGTTGTATGGCGATGAGGCAATCAATGCTTCAATCTTGGACCTTTTCAAAGAGACCAACATGATTACTTTCCTACAGAACCAATGGAAGCTTGTCCACCCATCTGAGGAACTACCAGCCGAGCTGTCTAGTGAAAAAGAGGCTGAGATTGGCGAAGTTTTTCAAAAGTTGAACAAATCCACCAGTGCTCTTTTATCTATTTTGAACCAGGAGGACGTGAAGGAACATCTGAAGCAGGATAAGGTGCTAAACAAAGAGTACCTTTCTCGTGAGCATAATGTCACGGAGGAGCAGATCAACGAGTTGTACGAGTTTGGTCAATTCCAGTACAACCGTGGTGATTACGTAGTAGCTGGTGACTTATTGAGTAACTTCAGAGCGCTTTCCACCAACACTGAGATGGTCACTAACGCCACTTGGGGTAAGTTGGCCAGTGATATCACGGGCTTACAATGGGAGAGTGCGTTGAAAGAGTTGAAGAATTTGAGAGATGTTGTTGATGCTAGATCAAACTTCAACAACCCGTTGGTTCAATTGCATAACAGAGTCTGGATCATTCATTGGTCGCTATTCCCATTTTTTAACAGCGAAAATGGCTTGGAGCAGCTGCTAGACTTGTTCTTGAGCTCCTCATACCTATCCACTATTCAGGCTGCTTGTCCATGGATCTTGAGATACCTCGTTGCTGCAGTTGTGTGCTCTGACTCTTCGATCAAGAACTCTTCTACAAACCCGAACTTTCAAAAGAGATTGAAAGATTTGGTCAAGGTTGTGAAACAGGAGGAGTATGAGTACCGTGATCCATTGACTGATTTCATCAAGGCTCTTTACATCGACTATGATTTCAAAGAGGCCAACACCAAGTTGACCGAGGCTGCTGCTGTCCTGAAGTCTGACTTTTTCCTAACTCAGCAATCTGAGACCTTCCTTGTGAACGCTCGTCAGCTCATTTCTGAGGTTTACTGCAGAGTGCACCAGCGCATTAACCTAAATGACATTTCTGAGACCTTGGGTTTGACCAGGGAGGAGGGCGAGAAGTTGATTGCCAACTTGATCAAGGAGACCAAGATGGATGCTAAGATTGATGAGAGTGAAGGTACTGTCGTGTTGAATCACCCACAAACTAGCGTTTACCAGCAAGTTATTGAAAAGACCAAGGGTTTATCTTTCAAGGCCAACCAAATCATTGCCACTGCTTTGCAAAAAGAGGTCAACTAGATGATCTGCAATGGCTTCTATCTAAATGTACATTAATACGGGACCGTAATGGTGATGTCGTAAGGGTACAATCGTGTATGAAATCTATTTACAAGAGTGCGTTGGGAGTCTGGGCCATTCATGTTCTGGCTGGACGCTCCAAAAAGTTTAACTTCTTGGTGGAGCTCTTACCAAAGGGAGATCTCACCGGGGTCTCGGGGGTGATCGTTGGCTTGTTGTTCTCCAGTCTCTCCACGTCCGAGTAGAATTCTTTCTTCATTCTCTCTACCAAACCTCTAAACACCTCTTCACCTTGAGGTTTGAATTTGATAACCTTGTCGACGTTACTTTTAGTCAACGAATCAACAGGTAGTCCTTGCTGTTCAAGTCTGGCAACAACACGAGCAAGCATCCACAGCTTCATTTCACGATTGCCATCTACTAGTTCGAGAATCGATTGTGGTGCAGAGTCACTGAGTCTAGGCTCAAGCCTCAACACTCTAGTGAAACCTCTGTAGCGTCCTTCATAACGGTCCTTGAGTTCGCCAAACAACTTAGGAAGGATCTCACCGTGCTTGAACACTTCTGGTTGAGCTAAACGGGTGGCTAGCTCCTTGTCCTCTTTCTTAGTGAGTGAGATTAGTCTGTCGGCGATTCTCTGAGCCTCTTTGGCTTTGGCATGGGTGGTGGTGATGGACTCATGCTCAAAGAGAGCAGTCACGAGGTTTCTAAAAAGCGCAGCTCTGTGCTTTGGGGTTCTATCGGAGAGAGTTAGTAAAAATTACCGCATATAGACATCCAGTTAAAGCACGTACCTTCCCAGTTGTCTTGGTGCTGTCATCGCTTTTGGCGTTCCAGTTGTTGCTGTCTTTTTCTCGTCGTGCACTTGTTCCTCATAGCCAATAATTTTTCACCTTTTGATGGGTTTTCACACCATTTTGGTAAGGGACACAACACTATTCGCGGCTTTTTTTTCTATTATCAACAAAGAAGTGAGTGGAGCAAAAGACAAAAAGACAGAAACTGCCAAACACATACAGCTTCAAGCACAGAATGGGTGGAAGAATTCATGGCTTCTTAGGAGGTGTGCTTCTCACGACAGCCGCAGCTTACTATTCATCCAAACAGTTTCGCGAGAACCAGCAGTTTGTCTCCAGAACTCTGAAGGAGACTGAAGATATCATTAATGGGATTGGCAAGCCAACACAACCTGTGCCCCGTGTGCTGGAGTTCACACACAGACCATTTCGTGAGACCATTGCCGACTTGTGGAACGAGAGCGTGCTGAGTGGTGTCAGAGCAATCTACACCGTTGATTTGGAGAGTGCTGGTGCAGGTGTTGTGGAGTGGGTGACCAAGAAGTTCTGAATAAGTATAGTACTACAAAACGCATTTTATGGATCTAGAGCAAGTAGGTGTTTCCCCAGCCATTTTATATACAGCACACCCCATACTGCCCTCTCTGTGTATGACTTGTTCATATAATTCCAGCATCTCGAATCTTAGTGAATGCTTCCCTTACAGATTTGCTATTTGAAGACGGCATTGATGAATCTTTACAAATCAACACATGCTATCTCTGATAGAGTCAGATCAGACAACCCTCCTGCATTTAGGTCTATTGAATGATGCTTCAATGAAACATTTTCGCAGGATGGTACTGCGAGATTTGATGGTCCATCGACAAAGGAAAGTCCCAGAGATTGGTCAGAGTACTAACTGGTCGTGCCTGCTCCCTCGTACACTCAGAAGGTTGACACATATTGTAAAATACCTTGTGGAACAGAGTAGATACACCTGGATTAAAATTGTTCGGGACAGATTCATCTGAACTCGTGCATGTGCTGTCCTCCAATCACCATGGAGTGCCGAGCACTCTTCTTGGGAACTCTCAGCTTCTGTCCTCACTGTGACTTTTCCAACGTATTTCCCCCAATACTGGATATCCTGAAAGTTTACTGCGGCCGTATCACAAGGTGCAGCTACGAGGTTAACTGTCCTTCTTTCTTGAACAGTGTGTTAAGTCAGTTTATAAAATGTATATAAAGGTGTTTGCTGATCGAACTGAATTGCAGGCTGCTGTCGGTTTCAAGACACACTCAGTAGGCTTCTCTTTCAAGTATCTGTCCGAAGTATGGGACACTGGATAGCGCCCCTCTACGTTCTAGATTCTCAATCTGAATGTCTGAGTTCATCTGGAGGTTTAGCCACGAATAAGAGGCCAAATAAAGAATTTGATTTGATTGCCATGTACAACAGAAGTCCACCGCGTATTTTTTTTTAGACTCGAAGGTGCTCGCCTGGTGCCTGTAGCCTGGATTGCGGATATGGATGGTGACAGGAATAATGTTCTACGACGCGTTTGAGTTGTTCTGTACCAAAGTCGGAACTTACTCAACTGCTTTTTATCACACTTCAATTGCTAGCTACACAAGCGTACCGTGCGATAGAGTTATGGATTCTCTCACTTATTCTTGCTGAAATAGCCCTTTATATCTCTGCGAACAAATATCATATAGATTGGTGTCATCAAAGCAAGTAGTAATGCTACCAACGCTTGGAGTATCCCCAAAAACCTAGGGCTGAATCCCAACATTCCACAGCTCAGAACCCAACCAATAATATCTGTGAATATAGACTCATACCCATGATCCAGAAACCATAGCACTTTGCCGGCACAGCTTTCCACCGAGATAGGATTCGAGGGCCCCTCAATGACCCTTGTAATTTCTGGTTTGGTCTCCTCCTCCTTCTCAAATCCCTCACTCTGGAAGTTACCAGCGAACACAGTATGAACCTTGATGTCATACGGATGTCCCTCATGTCTTAAAACGTCAGCAAGAGCTCTGACGCCAGCCTTTGAAGGTGCATACTGACCGTAACCAATGAAGGGGAACACAGCCAAAATACTCGAACAGAAAACCAGATGTCTAGAGTAATCCTTTTTGGTAGCTGACATCTTCCTCATTACGATATGTGCCACATTCATACTTGTCCTCAGGTTAATATCGACACCTTGTCCCAGTTCCGCAGGAGTTAGGTCAGTAAAAAGCTTAGGGATGGCCGAACCAGCACAGAAAAACACAATATCTGGGTCCAGCCCGGACATAGCCTTCTCACCATCGGCGTAAACAGATAGATCAACAGATCTATAACCTGCAGTTTGTGTCTCGTTGACTCTGTGTTTCTCAAGCTTGGCCACTGTTTCCTGAAGTTTGGACTCTGTTCTAGCCATGACAATAACATTCGCACCACGAGAGAACACCTGTTTAGCAAGCTCAGAGCCTAGACCCTGTGAACCACCAGTAATAACTACGAGCTTGTCTTTGACATCGAATTGGCCTGGGAGCATAGTTAGATAATTTGGATGTCTGTGGAATACTAGTGAGGCGTTGGCTCTGGGTTTTTTTTTTTTTTTCTCTTTGAAGATCTACGGAGTAGCTTTTGCCACCTACACAAGCTGTCCCCTTGATTAAAGCCACTGTTCCAGTTGTAACCACAATGTCTCTGCTGAAATTTAGTAACGGACCGTTTGCTAAAGATCAATGCCATTTCTGTTACAAGACTCAATTCGACTCTCTATACATATCAACTGAGACCAACAGGGCTTATTGCGAAGACCATATCAAGACACACCACCAACAATATGCTGGGGACAAATACTATGTCCAAGTAATAAAAACCAAGAAACCAGAGTCAGAGGAGAGACAGCGTAAGATGGTAAAACTTGAAATCAATTATAAGAAGGACGATGAGCTTTTTGACACCCAGTACAAGGTTGTTGATATTGAAGGCAGACCTGTCACCAACCTTGATTCTGATACACAAGCCATGGTTCAGAAGGTGATAACATCAACTTCTGCAGCGAAGGCACAGGAATTGAAATCTTGGTCCCTAGAGATTCAACCATGCCCACACACCATTTCATTTAAGCCTTCTGAAAGTGAACGAATCGATCTCGCATCGTTGAAGTGCTCCAGTTGTGATTTGGATCAAAATCTTTGGCTGTGTCTCACCTGTGGCTCTGTTGGATGTGGCCGTTCCCAGTTTGGGGGTGTTCCCGGTAATACACATGCGTTGGCGCACTCTGATGCCACTGGCCATACTGTTGCTATCAAATTAGGGTCATTATCTAGGGAGAATCAGGATGTCTACTGCTACTCCTGCGATGAGGAGGTATCGTTTCCTCTCGGCTTAGAAGCAGTCTTGGCTCAGTTTGGTATTAATTTGGATAAGTTGGAGAGCAAAGAGAAGGGTCTATTAGAGATGCAGATTGACCAGAACTTGGAATGGGAATTTAACTTGAAAGATTCTCATGGTGGTGACTTACAGAAACTGTTTGGGGAGGGTCTCACAGGTATGAGAAACGTCGGTAACAGTTGTTATATTAACAGTGTCGCCCAAATGTTGTTTTCTATTCCAGAATATCGCCAGAGATTCTTGAAACCATTGACTTATGAGAGTAATACCGAAGGTCTTGATTTTGAAATGAAGAAGTTGGCCAACGGGTTACTTTCTGGTGTCTTTTCTAAACCAAGTGATGAGGATGGTTTCCAGAGAGGTATTTCACCGGATTCATTTAAGTATAAGATCAGCGAAGACCACGAAGAATTTAGATCTATGAAGCAACAAGACTCAGTGGAGTTTCTTGCATATCTTTTGGGTAAACTAGATAAGCTTGACCCATCACTTAATGATGTTTTCAGGTTTGTCAACGTTGAAAAGTTGGCGTATGGTGACAACACAGTGAAATTGAAACCGCAGATTGAAGAATTTTTATCCTTACCAATTCAAGTTGAGCTTCAAGAAACTGACAATGATGGTAATAGAATTTACAAGCGCCAATCCTTTATTGAGGCGCTAGCAACGTATCTAGCACCAGAGTCTATTGAACTTGGTGGTAAAGAGGTGTTAAAGTCGAATTTCTTCAAAACATTTCCAAAGTACCTTTTAACAGCCACACAGCGTATTCATCTTGAGAACTGGAACCCGATTAAGGTTGATGTCCCTTTGACTATTCCTGAATCATTTGATTTACGTTCTCTTCAGGCACCTGCACTAGTTCTACCAAACGAGATAGAAACCCGAGATGATGAGGAGGAGACCGAAGAATTCGTTCCCAACCAAACTACCTTGGAACAGCTACAAGCAATGGGGTTCCCTGCTCAAAGAGCTAAGCGTGCGTTGTTTGAAACAGACAATGCTAGTGCTGAAGAGGCTATGGAATGGTTGTTCCAGCGCATGGAGGATGATTCTCTAGATTTGCCTTTTAACTTGACTAGACCGAAGAAGTCATTTCCTGTCCCAGCTGTGGACCCTGCTCAAGTTTTATCATTGGGTGACATGGGATTTTCTCCTAAGCTTGCCACTAAAGCACTAGTGCTAAACAAAGGTGATATGAATGCAGCAGTTGGTTGGCTGTTTGAGAATCCGGATGACAATGGTGAACTACCTCCCCAGGAGGCTCCTGTCGATCCAAAGGCCAAGTTTTCGAAATTGGAGGACGACTCTCGAGGCTCGCAGTATGTCCTGAAGGCTGTGGTTTGTCACAAAGGTACACAAGTGACGTCCGGACATTACGTTGCATTTGTAAAAGTTGGCGAGAAGTGGGTCTTGTTCAATGATGAGAAGGTTGTCGATGTTACTGGTGATTCTAACAGCTGGTGTGAAGTCGAGAAGAACGGATACTTGTATCTATGGGAGAGAGCTGAAAATGAGCTGAAATAGCAGGCTTCGCCTTAAAAGCATCATATTCTATAGCATTAAACAATCCAGTCATTCATTTGGTTTCGTAAGCACGTAGTCTCTCCCTTAAATCTTCATTTTCACCTTTTAATACAGCATTTTCCTGTTTTAGAAAGTTTATATCCATTTCCATATTCTTCAGCTTACCAAAACTTAAAGACTTTAAAAGATCCTCGTTCTCCTTCTTCAAGCTTTCCAACTTGATCAAAATTTTGTGACTCACCTCCAACTCATCATATCTGCCCAACTCTGTAACGTTATTGGTTGGGTTTAATGTGTATGCTGTGATCAGACTCTCCAATCTTAGCTTGGTATCATTCAACTCTTCCAGGGTCTCCAGTCTTGATTTGTTTAATTTACTGAAGATCTCATTCACAGATACAGGAATATTCTCAGACTTCGTTAGATCACTGGTAGTATCAACGTTTAACGCGTTCAGGGACTCGTGCAAAGCACGGACTTCATTCTCCAGTGATTCGATCTGACTGTCTTTCACTCGCAGTTGAAGTTTGAGCTTGTCCTCGCTTGCATCTGCAATACCCCTACCTAGAGGGTTAACATTATTCATTAGCTGCTGACCACCATAGCCCTGTGTTGGTGGAATCTGATATTGGTTGTTCGCATTTGACATATTTGAAGAGTTGGACGCGTTGGGGTTGTTGATGTTGCTGGATGTGTTCCAAAGAGGGTTATTGTAGGAGGAAGAAGGGGCAGTTGAGTGACCTAGGGGCTGGATCTGGTAATCCTGGACGTAATTGCTGTTCATGGTAAGGTGGACACTGTGTGGGTTCTGGTAAAGAGGAATGATTGATTCTCTTTGTTCTTTCCCTTTTGTTTCAGATTTATCTCAAGAAAAACTGGCTACAGGTAGAGCTGAAGAGAACACATGACTGTTGTGTACAAGAGGAAAGAGAGCACTCTGCTGAGAATGATTTATTGTTCTATTTCTATTCCCAATTCTCTGATTTGAGCTTTGAGTATCCCCTCCAGCGGTTTTTCCTTCAGATAAGACCAACTCTTTTGTCCTTGTGCCACCCAATGTACCTGGCGTGGGGAAGAACCTATCCTGTTGGACAAGGTTAAGAAGCCCCCGCCAAAATTAGTATGGTGATCTCCTTACTTAGTGCCCTAACCATTAATCCGCGATAGTTTAGTGGCTAGAATCACCGCTTGTCGAGTATCTTCGGATCTTAGCAATACGTGGTAGACCGGGGTTCAATTCCCCGTCGCGGAGTTTTTTTATTTCTCACAACCTCAAGGAAGGCGACACTCACTGATAATGTTTACCGGTTTCAGCTAATGTATCTTCAGGCAGTCATCAAATTTAACGTGGAAAGAATTACTGCAGATGCGTTAACTATGGGTTAAACTGCTCCAGTTGATAGTTGATTAGCTGATAATCGAATATAGCAAAGTTGCTGGGGTTAACAGGTAAACACACTATAACGCAATATATTAGTAATCTTACAAATCAGTATACAGTGCGATAATCAAGTTATAAAGGCCATTCTACAAGACACCAATCAGGGTTCCTGACTCCAACTTATGGTCAAGACTCTTTCATCTACCCTCAATTACATTTCAAGAGTCACAATGTCCACCCTCACTCGCCCAGCTACTCAGAAAGTTATTCAGATCCACGAGACTAACCCAGATGTTCACGACTATTCTTCTCTAAAGTATGAGGATGCTCCAGTGCCAATCATCGCCAACGACGAAGTTTTAATTAAAAACAGGTATGCTGGTGTCAATTTCATCGAGCAATACTTCAGAACTGGTCTTTATCCTACTGCCAAGCCAACTATTCTTGGTAGAGAGGCTGTTGGTGTGATTGTGGAGAAGGGCTCTCAGACCAAGGGTAACTTTGAAATTGGCGATCTAGTTGTTTACGGAGCTGGTGCTACTTTTGCCCAGTACACCAAGCACAAGACACCATTAAAGATCTTCAAGATTGCCAAGGATTCCAGTGAAGAAACGCAGCAGTTGTACGCAAGTCTCCTCCTTCAAGGCTTGACTGCTTTGACCTTCATCTCCGAGGCTTACAATGTTCAGAAGGGCGATTACATTTTGGTGCATGCTGCAGCTGGTGGAGTTGGCCAACTGTTGGTCCAATTGATCAAGTTGAGAGGTGCCAAGGTCATTGCCACTGCTTCCACTGACTCTAAGTTGGAGATTGCCAGATCTCTAGGGGCTGACTTCACAATCAACTCCAATACTGACAACTTGGCGCAAGAAATTGTCAAGTTGAGTGAAGGCAAAGGTGTTGCTGCTGTGTTTGACGGTGTTGGTAAGGATACTTTCCAAACATCTCTGGACTCATTGGCAAGAAAGGGTACTTTGGTAACCTTTGGTAATGCTTCAGGCCCTGTGCCACCGCTTAGTGTTGTTTCTCTAAGTTCTAAAAATGTGAAGATTGTGAGACCAACTGTGTTCAACTACCTGGTTACTGAGGAGGAATGGAGCCATTACTCCACCGAATTCAAAGAACTTATCGAGAGCGGGAAGTTGAAGGTTGACAAAAAGCTGTACGACCTGGAGCAGTACCCACAGGCTGCAAAGGATCTTGAAACCAGAGTATCTACAGGTAAGCTTCTCTTGCGTATTCCGCAGTGATTTTTCCCAGTTTATAAGTACATAGTTCTAATAAGCCGTGATGATGATGGTCATCGTAACGTTTTAGATGAATACATACAGATATTCTCGCGGCAATTCTCTATTTCTTGACAAAATCTTATAAGCGCGTACAAAATTTTCTTCACACCAGAAACCTCATCACAATCGATCACAATAACAACAAGAAAAAAAGTGAATGGACGATCTGCTACTCGAGACCCTTTCTCCTGAGGCCAATATTCGTCAACAGGCGGAGAAGCAACTCTCCATTGGATTCCAGGCCAATCCATCAGCCGCAACAGCACAGCTCCTCTTATTGGCTGCCAACCACGAGGGTCCTCGTCAAAGCGCCCTGCTTTACTTGAAGCGAGCTATTCCACAATTTTGGTCGGCTGCCTTCCAATCATTTACTGGGCCGGCTATCTCCCAGCCCATCAAGCAGCAAGTCAGAGACCTTTTGTTGCAGTTAGTTACTGACTCTGATTCCAAAGTGAGTAATGCAGCAACTTATTGTGTGGTTCAAGTTGCTGCTGTAGAGTTCCCTGACGAGTGGCCAACACTGTTAAACTCAGTATTTGCAATGCTGGAAAGTGAAAAGATCAGTGGTGGGCTTTCTCTTTTACAGGAGTTATTTGACGATATCATCACTGAAGAACTGTTCTTTGGTGGCGTTGGTCCAGCAGTGATGGATAAATGTCTCCAATTGCTCTCAAACTCTTCAAATGATGAGGTCAGGATTCATGCTACCAGGTTGTACTCTTCATGTTTGGTCATGTTGCAAGGTCCGGATGTTTTGGAAGATGAAGCCAAGGTCAGGGTGCTGAAGACTCATTTCGAACAGATCTGCCCATTGCTGGTCAGTCTGGTGGGCACTGTTACGTCCCTCGAATTGAAAAAAGTGCTCGTTGTCGCTTGTTCCACAATTATTGGAGAGTTTCCAAGAGGTGTTGCTCCTGTAGACTTCATCTCCCAGATTTATCAACAACTGATCCACGATCTTGCAGACTCGGCACAACACGCAGTATCCAACTCCCAATATAAAACGCTTGTGGTGGAACAGCTACAACTCCTACTGACAGTCTCTTTGCAGTCTGCTAGAACAGAATCATTTTCATCCTTACTGCAGTCACTGTTACAGGCTTCACAGATCTCGAGTGAAAGCGAGGATAGCTACCTTGCGGATATGAACGAGTTCGTTATTGATGAAACTGGGACATCCACAGATTTCACGCCGCGTTCTGCTATTTTTGAATACATCACTGAATGTGAGTCTCTTGACTTCGAGGAGATTTTCCCCTGGATTTGGGATGGCGTGAAGGTTTTATCAAAAAACCAAAACAATAGTGAATGGAGGCAAAAGGAGGCTCTATTGTTTCTTTTCAAATGTGCATCCATGAGATCTTCTGTGCAACGGCCTAGTGCCTCCAAGGAAGAAGTTCTGGGTCTGCTCTCATCCCTTATTGAAATTATCCAGTCAGGAATCAGCATTTCTCCTAATGAACCATTTGTCCTCTTTAGTGCAAGGGTCATTGACATTGTGCCCCTTTATATTTCACTGTTTTCAGAGGAAGTGGGTAAGGCCATTGGTCAACAAGCCCTTTTATCTGTTCTCATCGCCGTTTCGCAATCTCAAAGCGAGATACTAAAGACTGCCTTCCTTCACTCATTGGTGGAGTTTGAAGAGTTGTTGGAGTTTAGTGAGTTAACGGTTGATGTTCACACTGGAGTGCTACAAATCATTCGTGAGCTTACCACTGATGCACAAGAGGACACGCCAGTTTTGCTCATGAGCTCTTTGAAATCAGTTTTGAGCATACATAACCAAGGCCAACCTATTCGTGAGCTACCCACCCTGCAGCTGATGTTGGCGATTGCTTCCATTGATTCAGGAAATGTGGAAGTGCAGATTGAGTTGGAGGAGACTTTGATCTTCTTCCTAGGAGATCTACCTGCCTCTGCGCTTCCACAGTTCCTTGGTGTTGTTTTAGAGAGCGTCTTGACTGCCATCAATGAAAGCAATGGCGAGTTCAGTGATGGTGTGAGTTTATCCCTCTTGGTCCTGAATGCGTTCCTGTCAGCCTCTGAAGCATACTCACAACAGCACGAGTGCATACTGCGCCAGGATCAGTTTACTGCCATCTTCCAAACTATCTCCCAGCTGCTGTTGTCGACTACCGATGAGGCATTGATTCAATCAGCGACTGACTCATTAACGTCTTTGATTTATATTGGATTCAACTGGACTGACTTGGGAGTGGTATTGCAGATTTTGGCTAGACTATTAGGACCTGAATTGAGTGATTCTGCTGTCTTGAATTTGGGGAAACTGATTGTTGTCGTCTTAGAAAGGTATGGGAACTCTTCAACCAACGCTATCTCTGCTGATATGATTAGTGAAATTCTGTCTGCAACTTCAACAAGACTCCTTTCCTCCAAGAATACTGGAACACTGGCCAATCTCTTGAACGTTATGTGCTTTGTGTCTTCTCTATCTGTTGGTCAGACACTTCAACTTCTGGTCCAACAGGGGAACGTGAGAGAGGTTCTGAACTGCTGGTTTAAGAATTTTGATCTTGTTAGTGGTGCGGAAGGTATTATGGAACACTGCACACAGTTGATGAATATTTATAATTACTTGACAGTTACTGAATCTGAGGTGGCTTGTGCAGTAAGAGATTTGGAAGTGGATGGTGATGAGCAAGTTAATGATTATCCTAAAGGCGTCATTGTGACAAGATCAATGAGACGCGAAATGAAGTTTATACAGGTATCCGTACCTCTCCGGATTGTCAAGCTACTGGTGGGTGAGCTACAGACACAGATTGTTGGCCAATCGACAGCTGCTGAACCACTGCAACAAGACCATCAACACGATGAGGCCTGCGGCGAACAGTGTAGTAGTGAACAAAATGGTGGGGACTGGGACGAAGATGGAGATTGGGAAGACGTTGATGATGATGTCCATGATGACTTTGATAAGCTAAAGAGCTATATTTCTATTGACCAGAAGGATGATTCACCAGAAGTGATTGACTTGCTGGTTCAATTCTTCAAGAGGGCTGCAAGTGAAAATGTGGCATTTAGAGGCTTCTATGAAGAGCTGAACGAGAGTGAGAAGAAGTTGTTGAGTGCGAATATAGTTTAGATATCTACTTATCAACTAATTCCATTAATTTTCGTAATATATCATATCATACAACGCAGGCGTTCTGTGAGCACAATCAGTGTCTTCTTCTAGACAATGCAATAGACAATGCAGCAGCACCAGCAGCAATTACTCCAGAAACCAAAGCGACGCCAATGAGTCCATCAGTCGCAACCTTATCTCTTATTATTCCTTGCAACTGGACAAACTGCTGGTTCTCTGGTTCATGGGCAACAAGAGAATCAATATAACGCCGAGCGTTGGCATAGTCACCAACTTTAAAGCATCCCAATGAAAGATAGTACAGACACTCTCTGCGTCTCTGTGGGGAGGATTTATATAAATCTGTCAGTGTCTTGATACCCAGCTTCTGGTCCTCTTTGTTGTTAGATTTGATCAGAGCCCAAGAATAGTTGAACTGTGATTGCACAGAAGGCAAATCACCCTCTGATACAACTTGGTCATGTAGGACCTGGAGTTGCGCCTGTGATAGAGGTGTGTTTAGATCTGCAAGCACCGGAAGTTCAGCCATAGCGAGCAGTGTCTTGATGAAGAAGGATAAGATGTGCTCAAGTGGCGATGTCAACTTGTATTCTCCACACAAGTCAGGAAAAAAAATGAACATGACAAAGATGTTATGTAATGTTTGTTAAGTACGAATGAACAAAGTCAGGACGTTTATAAGGTGGTCTACTTGAAGTACTGGACGGACGCTGCCTTGAAAGTTTGCAACCTTACGAAAATTTCTCTGGTAACTCTGCTGAGAGAAACACCATTGTGATCAATTGCAGACGCGAGCTGGGACCAGCCAACTTCAACTAGATAAACTCGAGCGTGTGCTTCAGATGTTTTCACAGTTGATGTATTTCTGATGAAGTCCCGTGGTCTGCAGTATCATGCTACCTAACTAATATTATTGCTGAAACTTCGGTAGTAAGTTTTAAGGGTTCCTTTATCTGGTTTTCTGGGAGAAGGAATATTGCATGAATCTCCATACTGCCATTTTATGATGTGCACTGTATCCTTATTCGGCAAAATGTAAATAAACAAGATTCCACAGAAAACAAACAAAAACAAAAACAAACGGATTTGAAGCTACAAAGACCAAGTTGGCCCCTTACGAAGGAGCTCCCCGACTTTCAAGTATACAGTGTTAGGATTAACAGCAATGGCGAATATAATACCACATTACCTCAGATTGAAACCAAAGGGTGCTAGTGCTGGGCAACTCACGAAGGATTCTCTCATAGAAACACAAACAGCAACCTCTGTCAAATTTAAGGAAACCACCTCTCCTAACAAATTTTCCAAAGTGTTCAGCTCAGAACACTCCCAAGAAGACATCTACAACGAGACACTGAAAGACATTACATTGGGCCTATTCGAAAACAACGATGGCGTTTTGTTTGCTTTGGGACCATCCAATTCAGGCAAGAGCTACACTATTTTGGGAAATGTGGAAAACCCAGGTATATCGATCTATGCTTTGAATGAGATATTCAAGAAAATTAACATTGACTTTGCTAACGCAAAGTTATTAAAGGCCCATTTCGGAGATTCTTTTTTAGTTTCTTCCAGAGCACTACCAAAAGAGGCTGACGAAGATGGCACATTTGGGGTATCAATTTCAGTATTTGAGATTTACAATGACAAGATTAGAGATTTGACTCTTGATCCTTCCAAAGTTGTTGCACAATCACTTGATATCATCACTGATTCCAAAGATGGCAAGATCAAACCAGCCAAGATAAGACAAATCTACGTATCGCAGGTTGAAGATGCAAAGCTAGTTCTCCATAAATCCATAAAGAGACGTGCAGTGACGTCAACCAATATTAATGGGAAGAGCTCAAGGTCCCATCTTTTTATTCAGTTGAGCTTGCATAGAATCGTGGGTAACTCAGTTATCAAGACTTCTAGACTCACTGTTGCTGATTTGGCTGGATCTGAGAGAACCAAGGCTGCGAGAACAGAGGGAAAGAGCTTTAAAGAGGGTAACTATACCAACCAAAGTTTAACAGAGTTGGGTAGATGCCTCACGATGATGCAGAAATCAAAATTTGATAGCTCCGTCTTGAGAACATCCAAACTCACCAGATTGCTATTGACAGATCTTTTTAGAAATCATAACATTGACAAAAAACTCAAAATACTTTTGGCATTGGATCCATACTCTGATTTGGCTTCAATATTACATACATTGAGGTATATACAACCTGTCTCAAAGGTCCCAGTATCAGAACGTGCATCAATGGAGTTCAGTCATTGCAATGTTCAATCTAGCAAGCTTACTGAACAAATTGAAGTTTTGAGAAAGGAAAACAAGTTGCTCAAAAAGGAGAGGGAAGTTGAGGAAGAGAAGATCTTGCAGTTGGAGATGGATTTGAGACTCGAATTATCAGAGGAGTACGAGAAGAAGATCCAGGAACTGGATGTGATACATACTCGCGCCCTCAATGAATCGAAGGAATTCTATATCAGAGACAGTGACGAGAAATTGCGATTATTATCAGAAGATTATGAAAACAGGAAGAACGTGTTGGTTACTGAGCATGGCTCTGAAATACAGCGCCTTGAAAATGAAAAAACTTCGATCAGTCGGGCATATGAGGAGAAGGTGCAATCGCTTACTAAAGCTCAAGAGTCTGCTAACAAAGTTAAGGAGTTGCAGAAAGAGATTGTTGAATTAAAAAGAGCCAAGACAGAGTCAGAGCGTGCACTAGTTAGTGATATTACTCAAGTCAAGCGTGAAAAGGATGAACTACAGAATGCGATTTCTGAATTGCAAGCTTCTGTTGAGAAGCTTGAAAAGAAGAGGTCAAAAAAGGTCACTATGTTGATGGGAGAGCTAGATAACACGAAGAGGAAGTCAGATAATGCCTTTGAGGATAAGCTTTCTAGCAACAAGAAATTCAAGATTGGTGTTGATGAAGCTAATTCTGATGTTGAAGCGGATGATGATGACCATGACTTCAACTTTGATGAACATGAGAGTGAGTTTACTTCTTTCAGTCCCATAATTCTGTCGCAAACTGGTGGTATTTTATCATCTTCCCCGGTTAAGTCGAGCTCAAGATTAGCGAAAGCACAATCATCAGTTAAAAACTTGAAGAAGTTACCTAATAGGGAGTTCATCTTTTCTGATGCCAGCTCAGTCTCCCCTGCCAAAAGCTTCAAGTCCATTGAAACGCCGGTATTTCCCCAAAGTGTCTCTCCTAAGAAGCTGAGATCTCCGAGAAGAGCCGCATTGAAGGAGATGAACATGGACTTTGCTGTTCCAAGACTGAAAAGATCTCCTATCAAGACTATGACACAGTCACCATCTAAGTCACCTTCCAAATCCCCAAGAAAACGGAAAGTCAGAAGTGGCATAATTGATGACGAAGCTTATGAAAACTAACAAAAACGTCAAGTGCATGCACTACACACTTAACAACGAACGATTTTACGCCAGAACGTATATATATATACATCTTTTTTAACCTAAATAGTTCTTCTATCTGATAAGTATCTCACCACAGGGCCCATGCCCGTGACCCCCACAACCTTCTCAAACCACGAGAGGAGAACACCACCTTGTTTCTTCCCCTTTTCGGTAGAAAATCCCTTGTAAATGTACTTGATAAGGACATTCTGCTGCTCGATGTCTAGACTCTCCACTAGTCCAGCAATATCGCCTTGCTTCACTACGCTGAAAAGCTCGAGGAGGGAAGCAGAATAAAGCTCCTTGTCCTTAACTGACGCGCCATATGGTGGTTCACTAGTGGCATGCAGAAGAGCGTCGGAGTACGAGCCCTTTGATATGAATTGTCTAAGTTGGTTGATTTGGCCCTGCACTTGTTCAGCACTGAGTGGCTCTGTTGGAGGAATGAGATCCTCTGGCTGAATAGTGCTCTCTGGGTCGAGAGCGTCGATGTCAATGCGTCTCCAGTCGTCAGTCATTGCTTGTGTATATATGGGTATGTGTGCTTATTTGTGTTATGTGCGAGTAAGAAGACTGTCTTCCGTGTGTGCGGTAGGCTATCTAGCTGAGAATACTGTTGTTGTTGTGTGAGGAGGAGGGCTGGTGTTTTCGGCTTTCTTGTGTGAGAGGGAGAGACCAGTAGCGGTTAGTCAGAAGTTACGTCATCGTTGTAGCCACGTTTGTGAACGAATTCCGAGGGCGTCACCGGAATTAGGCGCCAGATCGATCTGGAAGATCTGTGGACAGGGCAGGAGGAGCAGCAGTCAAGAGTTGTTGATTATGGAGAGAGAGAGAGAGGAGAAGCATCCGGTGGAACAAAATGGGGCACAGTATCATGAATATTGGAAAATTTCTCGTTGTTGGAGGCCTTCTCTCCTACCTAAACCAAACCTAACCAACAGTCGAACGTCCCTCCAGTCCATACATTCATACATCTTTCAACCACAATAAACCCTCCAAAACAACATTTCAATACTCACGGGCACAAAGAGAGGTTATGTAGTGCATAAATTAAGACCAAATAAGTAAAAGCAAGGATGTGTAGGTCTTCCCTGGCGTATCGTTGTGGGTGAAACAAGGGGAGGATGGGAGGGAAAAAAAAACTAAAGAAGGAGTTGGAGCTGAAGATACAATCACCTCTAGGATCGAGCTGCAATGACAAACGAGACTGGTGCCAAGATATCTGTAGCTTTCGTCTGCTTGGGAAATATTTGTCGCTCCCCAATGGCAGAGGCTGTCTTCAAGCACACAGTGAGCCAGCAGAACTTGAGCTCACATTTTGACAAGATTGAGTCATTTGGCACTGCAGGATACCATGTTGGTGAAACCCCTGATTCCCGTTCAACAGCCACTTGCAAGAGTCATGGCGTGCCGGTCAACCACAGGGCGCAAAAGATTCTGTCGAAACATTTCGCTGAGTTTGACTACGTTATTTGCATGGATGAGAGCAACCTGGCCAACTTGAACAGAATCAGACCCAAAGATAGCAAGACCAAGCCACAGTTGTTTGGAGAGTGGAACGAAGAGGGGAAGTTTCAGAAAATTGTCGACGACCCATACTATGGTGGTGATGACGGGTTCGAGTACAATTTCCAGCAGGTGTCGCACTTCAGCAAAGCGTTTTTACAGAGAGAACTTGGTGTTGACATCAAGTGAGGTGAAGGAAGAAAACATACACATACCTATACAGTTCCTCTTAGTAAATGTATTCTAGCAAACGATAGATGATAACTGGTAATTCTATACAAAAAAACCACGAGTCTTCAGCGAACTTAGATGTGGACAGATTCGAAGGCCTTGTTCAATGGGGATCTAACCTTGGTACCCTCGTAGAACTTGATGGTCTTGATGGCTCTGTCAGCAATACCTTCTGGGGTGAACTCAAAGTACTTGTAGACATCGTCACCCTTACCAGAAGCACCAAATCTGTTGATACCAAATTGCTCGTGAGAGTACTTACCCCAGCCCAAAGTGGTCAACACCTCAACAGACAAGATTGGGACACCGTCTGGCAAAACAGACAATCTGTACTCCTTGGACTGTTGGTCGAAAGTGAAGGTGTCTGGGAAGGAAACGATACGGGCGGCAATTCCTTGCTCGGCTAGCACCTCAGCAGCACTGACGGAGATACCAACCTCAGAACCGGTAGAGACAATGATAACCTGTGGGGATTCGACATCACGCAAGACGTAACCACCCTTGGAGGCCTTCTCGATAGAGGAACCTTCCAATTGTGGCAAGTTCTGTCTGGATAGGGCAATCACAGCTGGAGTGTGCTTTGACTCTAGGGCAACCTTGTAGGCGGCGGAAGTCTCATTACCATCAGCTGGTCTCCAGACTTGCAGGTTTGGAATGGCTCTGAAGTGGGCCAAGGTCTCGATAGGTTGATGGGTAGGACCATCCTCACCCAGACCAATGGAGTCATGAGTAGCAACCCAGATGACAGGGTGGCCAGATAGGGCCGACAATCTCAAGGCGCCTGCGGCATAAGAGACAAAGTTCAAGAAGGTACCACCGTAAGGCTTGTAGTTGGCACCAAAGGCTGAAATACCATTCATGATGGCGCCCATACCGTGCTCACGGACACCATATCTGATGTATCTACCAGCGTAGGAGCCAATTCCAGAGTCATCTGGCTGGAAGTCGGTGGCCTCCTTGGTTCTGGTCAAGTTAGAACCAGTTAAGTCTGCAGAACCACCAATCAACTCAGGCAAGGAGTCGAAAATGGCCTCCAAGGTCAACTCGGACAACTTTCTGGATGCGACAGCCTTGTCTTCAGGAGTGTAAGTTGGCAACTTAGCTTCCCAGCCAGCTGGCAATTCACCCTTCAATCTTCTTTCGATTTCGGCACCCTCAGTTGGGTACTGGCTCTTGTAAGAGGCAAAAAGAGCATTCCACTCCTCCTCAGCCTTGATACCTGGCTCGATGGTCTCCTTCTGGTAGTAGTCGTACACCTCTTGTGAAACAGCAAAGGTCTCCTCTGGGTTGAAGCCCAACTTCTCCTTCAATTGCTTGATGTCATCAGCCTTCAATGGGGCACCGTGGACAGAGTGGGTACCTTGTTGCAACGAACCATAACCGATAATGGTGGTCAATCTGATCAATGTTGGCTTATCAGACTTCTTGGCCTCAGCAAGGACAGAGTTGATGGCATCGATATCATTGTTACCATCCTTGACAGACAAAACGTTCCAGCCGTAGGCCTCGTATCTCTTGTTGACATCCTCGGTGAAGGAAACATTGGTATCACCGTCAATGGTGATGTGGTTGTCATCGTAGAAGGCAATCAAGTTGTTCAGCTTCAAGTGACCAGCAAGGGAGCAGGCCTCTGAGGAGACACCCTCTTGCAAACAACCGTCACCCAAAATGACGTAGGTGTAGTTGTCAGACAAGGTGAAGTCTGGCTTGTTGTATTTGGCAGCAAATTGCTTCTGGGCGATGGCAAGACCGACAGCATTGGAGATACCTTGACCCAACGGACCAGTGGTGACATCAATACCTGCGGTCTCAGCCTCTGGGTGACCAGGGGTGTGGGAGCCAACTTGTCTAAAGTTCTTCAAATCGTCAATGGACAATGGGTAGCCAAACAAGTGCAGCAAAGAGTAGAGCAAAGCAACAGCGTGACCGTTGGACAAGACGAATCTGTCTTTGTTGATCCACTCTGGGTTCTTTGGGTTGAATCTGCTCTGCTTCCAAATCAAGTGGGCAACAGTGGCGAGGCCCAATGGGGCACCTGGGTGACCAGAGTTGGCCTTAGCGACCTGGTCGACGGACAACAACTTGATGGTGTCAATGGCTTTCTGTTCAATAGACATTGTGAGAAGGTGGAATAGATAGCAATGAAGTGGCTCTGGCAAATCAGAGCATTGTGCTGTTCAGAAAAAATTCGCCTTTAAATCAGTTTTTGTTACTTCTTTTCACACGGATCCCTATGAGCCATTTTCCTTCTGTCCGGGCAGAGAAACTCCTCTTTTATTAAGATCACGTGGTGGCGTTCTCTGCCTGGCTGTCTGCCTGGCCTAGGTCGGGACCTCAGTCGTCCAGGCAAGGCGCGCGAGAAAAAGCGCCTCCTGTGGCCTTACCAAGTATTGGCCAACAAAAACCAAAAACCGAAAACCGAAAGCCAAAAAAAAAAAACCCTTAAAAAAGTACATTCCGAGGGTTGGATAGCAACCCTCGTGAAAAGTCACGAGACAAGCGTGACTTTAGCACGTGACTGGAGAATGCATCAATGCTCGGCACTTTGCGGTCTATTAGGAAAAAAAAGGGTGAGCACGTGAAAACAGCCGCCAGTGGTGGTGGTGTGGGCGGGACACGAAACACAAAACACGATACACGAAACGCGAGAAGCGCTCGCCCCATTTGTTTCTACATCACAACACCAACTGGCAACTGCTTTCGGAAGTCTAACAGCATTTAGCTTAGAGTATGGTCTCTTTCAGCACCACGCCGCAGACGTTGGAGTCTCTTCCAAAGGACGGCGATCTGCTGATAACTGAGGCAGATGCGTTCATTGACGACATCACCAAGTCGTGGAAGAAGAACAAGACATATCACTCCAAACTGCACAGAAGTGGGAACAAAGAGGAGGTCACCACGTATGGAAAAACCATTGAGAAAGAGTACTGGTTGGCACGTATCTCTGAGCACAGTAACAACGCTCACGAGGACTTCGTCAAGTATCTAGTTGGTTTGAGAGACGCTGAGGGTGAGACCGTTGATCTGTACAACCATTGCAAGCACGAGCCGGAGTACATTGAAGTGTTGGACAAGTGGGAGCCTATTCCACTGGAGTCCTACGAGGGGTTCTCCAGGCTGCCAGCGGACTTTGTAAAGAATTGGATCTCGATCAAGGCGTTTTACGAGCTAGGAGCCCCACTAGCGACCCGCGAATTCAACGAGTTCTTGTTCCTGTCCCCACCAAAGGAATCCGACCCATCGCAGACCGGCTACGTGATCCAGTTCGTTGCTGACAAGCCGCTACTTGAGTCCCACAGCAACAACGTCCATGGGGTGTATTGCTCAATCGAGAGGGTTCGCAAGCTGGCGAATGGACACACAGAGTGGGTAATGGCCACTACCTCCGATTCAGGGGGTAATGTGCCCAAATGGTTGCAGAACTCAATGATCTCCAAAGCTGTGAGCTCCGATGTCCCAGCTTTCCTGAACTGGTTGGAGATGGAGAAGTCGAGTGGCCGCTAGACTCTGGCCCCCCGCTGTCCTAGTTAATCCGACCAATGAATCAAATAAACAAAAACAATCAAGCAATCATTCTGTTGTAGTAGTCGTGATAACCTAAGCTGTTTTGATGTGTCTGTCTCTCGGTCCAGTGCTTTCTTCCTCTTTTTCGGTGACCGTACGTTTTCGAACTCCGAACGGCTGAGCGAATTCTTACTCCGCAAAAGTGACACAAATTGATCATCGGGGGCTCGACTTTAATACGAAAAACGGGGTTTCGTGTGGTGGGGCCATTAGCTAGCCAACAAAGTACCAGACATGATGAAACCCAACGATCAGCAGTCCCGATCCCCATACCTGGATTTGTGGAACACTTGTTGTGTATAAATACAGCACCGACTCCTCTGTTTCGTTGATTTGTTATTAATCTTATCATCCAACAATCCAATCGACTACAATGCTCACCACTTTGAGAACCCAATTGCACGCCAGACCAACGTTCATTCGTACCTTGGCCACCACTACCATCCCAGAGACCCAGAAGGCCATCATTTTTTACAAGAACAATGGTCCCCTCGAGTACAAGGACATCCCTGTGCCAAAGCCAAAACCAAATGAGATTCTGATCAATGTCAAGTACTCTGGTGTCTGCCACACTGATTTGCACGCCTGGAAAGGTGACTGGCCATTGCCAACCAAGCTTCCTCTAGTTGGTGGTCACGAAGGTGCAGGTATCGTTGTTGCTAAGGGGTCTGAGGTCAAGAACTTTGAGATTGGTGACTTGGCTGGTATCAAGTGGTTGAATGGCTCTTGTCAATCTTGTGAGTTCTGTGAGGAATCTTTTGAGTCCAACTGTCCTCATGCAGACCTTTCTGGTTACACCCACGATGGTTCTTTCCAACAGTACGCCACAGCCGATGCTGTTCAGGCTGCTAAGATTCCTGAAGGCACAGATCTTGCCGGTGTTTCTCCAATCTTGTGTGCTGGTATTACTGTCTACAAGGCTTTGAAGAATGCCCAATTGAGACCTGGTGAATGGGTTGCCATTTCCGGTGCCGGTGGTGGTCTAGGTACTTTGGCTGTTCAATACGCTAAGGCCATGGGTTACAGAGTTCTTGGTATCGATGCCGGTGACAAGGCTGAGCTAGTTAAGTCTCTTGGTGCTGAGGCCTTTGTTGACTTCAAGACCTCCAAAAATGTTGTTGAGGAGATTCAGGAGAAGACCAACGGTGGTCCAAAGGGTGTCATCAATGTTTCTGTCTCTGATGCTGCCATTACCCAATCCACTCAGTTTGTCAAGTCTACTGGTACCGTTGTCCTTGTTGGTTTGCCACCAAACTCTGTTGTCCACTCTGATGTCTTCAACCATGTCATCAAGTCTATCAAGATTGTTGGTTCCTATGTTGGTAACAGAGCTGACTCCAGAGAGGCTATTGAGTTCTTCACCCGTGGTGCTGTCAAGTCTCCAATCAAGGTTGTTGGTTTGTCTGAATTGCCAGAGGTTTACGAATTGATGGAGCAAGGTAAGATTTTGGGTCGTTACGTTGTTGACACTTACAAATGATCAGATTTCATCACCTCATGAGGTAAATGGAATTGTTTATGTAAAGAGCCAGGTGCTCCTATGATTATATGTTTTTAAGATACTATGCTCTGGTAGATAAATATCTATATTTCTTGGTTAGGTCACAACTGACTGGCCACCTCTACTCCAAAGTTGATTCTTGTCTTAAACTCGAATAATCTCGGTGAAGTATTGATATAGTAACTAAAGTCGACTACCCGTTGCGTGTTGGTACAAGCCTGTTATTAAGAAAATTGGAATCCACTAGTAGGGAAAAAAAAGTGCAGGAAAAAAAAATACATCATACGAACTTCACTGTTCATAACGGAGCCACCGAGTAGTTATGGTTCGTTTGAAAGCAAGATACGTCCTTTTTGACGTCATATATCCACCAACATCCACGACACCTCCAAACAACGCTGTGCCCATAACTCAACTCCACCTCCAACTTCACCAAACATCTCCGCAAGTCACACACAAACTCATTGCAGAAACAGTCAAACATAACATCAAACTCCTTTTTGGCACACAGGGTGAAGGACTCGCTGCACTGGCTTTGGTAGTGAAGTACTTCTCAGCAAAGACGTCTACAGGTATAATACGATGTGCCAGGGAGCACTTCAAACTCGTTGTTGCTGCGCTCACAGTGATCAACACATTGGGAGATAAGAACGTCATTGTGAGAGTGTTGAGAGTCAGCGGGACCATCAAGAAGTCCGAGAACTTTGCTGTGGAGAGAAATAGACGCTTGATGAGACGGTTGAACTTAAAAGAAGAAGAGGTTGATGATGGTTTAGGCTCCATCACCGATGACGAAGGAGAGGATGATTAGACCTACGCCGCCTTTTAATAGATACATGCATATTCCAATTCATTCTTTCATTCATTCAGTCCGCTGCTTCTTTTGCAGTCCATAGTCTAGGTGCTCATCTTCATTACTTCTCTTTGTATCCTTCTCGAATTCAACGGGCCCAACAGCACCCATATTGTTCAACGAGTCAAATCTCTTCTCTGATGACATCTCTTTCAAATGATCATCTGCATCGAACCCTTGCTGTGACGCCTTGTAAATGTTGCTGACAGCCTGCTGAACAAAGAGTGGGCTATCATACATCTGGTCTTCGCTGTTCTGAACATGAGCGGCATTAGTAAAGAGTCTCGAATCAAATTGAGCCTCAGAAGTCTGTGTCGCCTTTGCCAGTCCCAGCTGTGTACGCTCAGATATATCACGACCAAGCAACGACTTGGCCTGCGTCTTGAGTCTGGTCTCGTTACCCATTCGAGACATTCTGAGTTCACGTTCAGCATTTTTGCGTCTCTCCTCTCTGATCTCCGCTCTCCTTTTGGCATCAACATTGTCACCATCACGTTCACTAAGTCTATCAGTATTTCTGTTATACTTTGAACGTTCTTCACGGGCCTTCTGTGCCAGGAGTCTTAGTTTTTCCTCTTTCTCTCTATTCTCCTTCTCTGCAAGTCTCTTCTTCATTGCATTACGCAGTTTGATCTCCTCTCGAGCCTTCTTGTCTGCATCTTCCAATGCATCTGCCAAATTCATAAAGTTCTGATTAATCTCACCAGCATTGCCAGTATCCTCTCTACCCTCAACAGCAACTCTCTTGTCCAATGCAATAGTGAACCCGTTCGGGTTCTTCCAGTTCGAGATAGCTGGCGGAATGTACCACTTCGCCTGATCTTCTTTAGACACACTATTGCTCGTTGGGTCATGTAGCAACGGTACAGGAGGGGAAGGCGGTCTCTCCATTTGTTTCTTCTGTTTGAACTTGGCTGGCGCCATTGGGTCCATTTGCTGATCGACAATCTTGATGATTCGTGAACTCGATGGCTGGCCTGTTAAAACATCTGATGATGTGTACCTTATGTATTCGCCCTTTTTGTCATCCTTGGTGGCAGTGATAGGGTTGCGCTGCTGTAGAATGGAATCAATGACAGCTTTGGTCTTAGCTGTGCATTCTGCAATCTCATCTACAGATGGTTTCGGGAGGCGCATATGCGGATTCTGAAGACGAAGAGGCCGCGTGTCCTGAATCGTTGATTGAATTACACGATCCGCTGTCCCGTTGGTTCTGATCAGCTGAGTGTAATCCTTTGTTGTGCCTTGTTGGGGTTTTGGTGCAACAATCACACTTGTCTGCGCTCCGGCCGAAGAAGCTGCTAAGTCATTCGGCTGATCGGTAGTGGTCTTCAGCTGCGAGAGATAACTTCCAATCGAAAACATTACCGCAAACTTTGAATGGAAGAGAATGTGTCAATGGAAATCTTGCCCACTATACTCTAAGTCCAGAGTTGATATTTTTTTTTGGTCTGCTTGACTAAGAGCTTATGTAATACTTGTAATAATTTGAACTTCAAATCCGACCGTCAGAAATAGTTCCGAGGGCGCTTAAGACAGCTTTCTGGGCAACGTACAGAGAAAACAGGCCCCATTGTTGATACTTCTTTTACATTTGCAGGTACGAGTTTCAATCTGTTTAGAGCTTATGCAGATCCAGATGTTTTTCTGTATCATCCTAAGAAAAATGATTATATGAGAATGCGAGAAGGTTTATATGGTGGGGTGTTAACAACTCGATACGGACATGGGTCTTCATATATCCATGAGAAATAACAAAGCTTGATACTTACTTGTCTCCCAATAAGCCGCGCATACCTTCACAAAATTCACGAAGGAACACGAAGGATCGAATCAATTATTCCCATTGATCGTCTGCAGTGAGAGAAACGTGCCCCCCTCGGTGCCCTTTGCCTGCAGTAGTACATATCGGGTAACTCTAGGATCCAGACAAGGAAACATTGGGTTGAATTAGGAGTTCTTCCTGCTACAGTTTGCATAAGGATGCAGATTTTCATTCACTCACCGCGTATCGGTGAAAACTCGAGAACTGGGTAAGCTTGTGCTGTGGACATTCGCCTTTGTATCGTGGTAGTTGTTGTGATGAAATCTTTTGACCCTTTGCCAAAAGGGGACTGGGTACCACCAAGGTGAAAACAACAGACCATTGAGATCCTCGTACTTCACTTAATCAACTCAAACACCATCATCCTATCTATATGACTACTGTTCGTCTCAACTCTACTCGTCAAGTAGTTTCCTCCACAACTGAAAACGTGGGTGCATTCTCTAGTCAATACTCTCTCACCCTACATTATGCACTGGATCACTGCAGTGCAGATCCCGTTTCAACTCTCGAGCGTAAATCAGGATATTGGTGCAATTGCAGCTGAAGGCTGGGAAAGCATAAGAACAAGAGAAATCCTTTCCATCTTTGACCACGATTTACCCAAAGATGAATCACCAATGTTGTTTAACCCTTCACTGTTGGCCCTTGTTGGAGCTTCTCCAGCCCTTGCTGGGTGGACCTTTGACGTGAAGGATTATTTTGTACAATACGAGGACATCTCCACTCCATCCTTTGACTTGCCAAACTTTGGTCTGAAACCCCAACACACCTGGGATTCTCTTTTGGACGAGTTGAAGAATCTCAATGCTCAGGAGCAGGATGGCGAGTACAAGCTAATTTTCTGGTCTCGTCACGGTGAGGCTGTCCATAATGTTGTCAATGACGAAGTTGGTGATGATGCCTGGGAAACTATTGGCACTATGGAAGAGTATGAGGGCTTGGAGCTCAGAGATGATGACTTGACTGCAGTTGGTATCAACCAGACTCTGGAAATGCACGATCTGTGGGCCAATGCAATTGCTACTAGCCCCTCTCTAAAGCCGCAGTCATACTATGTCTCTCCATTGAGAAGAACGATGCACACCTTCAGATTGACTTGGGGTAATGGAGTTGGTGCTACCATCAAAGAAAACTTGAGAGAAAGATATGGTCAATTCACCTCCTACTGGCGTCATCCAAAGGCCTGGATCGACAGCAACTTCCCTGGTTTCACTTTTGAAGAAGGTTTCACTGAAGATGATGAGCTCTGGACCACTACCAGGGAAAAGAACAAACATGTCCAGCAAAGAATGTTGAGTTTCTTGGATGATTTGTTCCATAATGATGACAACTTGGTTATCAGTGTCACCACTCATTCCAAAACGGTGAAGAATCTGTTGGAGGTCTTGAACCAACTTCCCTTCAAGCTGACCAGGGGTGATTTCATTCCAACTGTGATTAGAGTGCAAAAGGATGACGTTATCGTGAGCTCAGTGGATGATTCTTCTTCAGAGTCTTCTGTTGTTTCTTTGGAGTCTTCTTTGGATTCTTCTGTTGTCTCTTTGGAGTCTTCTTTGGATTCTTCTGTTGTTTCTTTGGAGTCTTCTTTGGATTCTTCTGTTGTTTCTTCTGACTCCTCTTTGGAATCTTCTACTGCTTCTTCAGAGTCATCTGCTGTTTCTTTTAAGTCTTCTGCTGTTTCTTCTGAATCTTCTTTTGAATCTTCTATTCAACCTTCAGCGTCCTCTGAAGTCTCTGTCTTCTCTTCCACCGCATCAGAACCACCATCAGAAGTTTTATCATCTACTTCCTCAGCTGCCCCCTCTTATGTGCCAGGACGCCCATCCCTAGCAGGGGCTTTCCAGGGTAGCATCCCAAAATGGCGTCTCACTGTTCCAGGGTCTCTTGGGCCATGGACCCAAGTCACTCTCAATGTCACAAAGGTTGGTCAGTTCCAATACACTACTGCTCAAGTTTCCATCGACGGCACTATCCAGACCAATGCTGACTTGAAATTGACTGGAGACGGCATCATTTTCGGCTTTGAAGAGGCCATCAGCCAGGAATCAGTCTTGACTATTGAGTTCACTGGAGAGTTGACCTCTGGGAGATCGGCCACCTCAAAGGCAGTCTTGTCTGTGACTACCCCAGATGGCAGAAGAATCGTCAAGAGAGCCACCGGGACATGGGAGTTGGAATCTACTGTTTCCATAGACAAGGATGTTGAGTCCTCCTCTTCCCCTGCACCATCCACTTCCTATTCTTCTTCTTCTTCTTCTTCTTCTTCTTCTCCTTCTCCTTCTTCTTCTTCTTCCTCTTCCTCTTCATCTTCGAACGCTCCTGTTTCCTTCATATCCACCGCCACTGTTTCTCAAGTTGGTACCACTTCTCTCACCATCACATCTTGCCATGATAAAGTCTGCTCTGAGACTACCCAGGTCACTGGCATTACCGTTGTTACTGAGACCAAGAATGGTATTGTCACGGAGTACACCACCTACTGTCCACTTTCTACCAGTACTTCAAGTGCTACAAAGAGCGCTGAAACCACTGTGGTCACAGTCGCTCATTGCAAAGAGGATAAGTGCTCTGAGGTTCCTGTCACCACTCCTGTATCTGCCGTCTCCACCACTAAGGAGAAAAATCAAGAGTCAACTACTTTTGAGCCAAAAACAACCAAGCCAACCACAGCTGCTTCAAGTGCTATCACCACCCACAGCATACTAGGGAGCGCACCGGTGTCGACCGTTATCTTGGAGCATGCCTCAACTACATCAGCAGTTTCTCCACAGCCAACTCAGTCTGTGTTTCATGGTGCTGCTGGTCGTGTTGTAGTTGGCTCTATTTTCATGGTTTCCCTATTGCCATTTGCTTTGATTTGAGAAGTGAGAGCGTTATGTAAGTAGATGTGTGAAGTAAGTATCCTAAGTTAAGAGCATATGTAGAGTGGATGGTATCTACCACTCCACGAAGGCTCTCAGCAACATTCATCACCTTCATCAGAACCAAGCGAGCGACGAAATTCTCTTTGGGCTCTATCTCTTGTGAAAGAGCGGTCAGAGAAAGCTTACAGGTTGTTGTATTACTTGGTATATCTTATGGTTTTTGGTATATATCATAAGCCTTTGTGGAATTCAAGGTGAGCATTCAACTCACAGAATAACCCATTCCGTTCACAAGGGCTCGACCGTTCAGCCCATATGATGGTGCTACTACCGGGAAGACTGTATTTACAACGACCTCCGACCAGCCTACAAGCCGATTCCAGTAATAATGTGTACTTTTGTTGAGAAGTAGTCCTCGAAATGTGAGTTCTTTGTTTTCTTTTGGGTCTTGGGTTCTTGTTGCTGGAGTTGCTACTTGCTGTTGATACAACTCGAGATAACAATCAGTAGAAATCATTTCCTTCTCATGTTCCACAAAGTGTAGTCTGTTGCCCATTGCCCACTATTCCGCCGATCTCCGACCTTGCCGTTTTGACTTCAACGAACACTTTATTGCTCTTTTCCAGCCTCACCTCTCTTTCTCTCTTCAACAACTTCTCCCTCTGGTTGACAAAAACTAAACCAAAACAAAACAAAACAAACTAAACAAAAAGAATTCGCCACCACGTCTAGCTACGATCACAACGTACTGTACCGCCCAAATGCCACAGGAAACATCCAACCAGCTCAGCCTGACTCCTTTGATCGAGGCATCCCAACTTCCGAACCCCTTCACCGCTACAGCAGATCCAAGTCTCGATCCCACACTCATCACACCAGCACAAACCCTTGCCAAACCGTCAAAGAAGCCGACCACCACGTCTTATCATCACAAGACCCGCCCGGCTTTTATAACCAAGGTATGGACCATGGTTAATGACCCAAGCATCAACAACATCATTGCTTGGACACCGGAAGGGGATGCCTTCACTGTCCTTAACCGAGAAAAGATGATCAGCAAAGTCCTCCCTCAATACTTCAAGCATTCGAATATTGCGAGCTTTGTGAGACAACTCAACATGTATGGTTGGCACAAAAAGCAAGACATTACGCGAGGTGGCATCGGTAATGACGAGAACTGGACCTTCGAGAATGAGTTCTTCGTCAAGGATCGTGTAGATTTACTCGATAGCATCACTAGAAAGCAGGGCGGTTCAACTGGGGAAGAAGGGAAGACTCAAAGAGGTGACACCCCTGCCTTACCATTGGAGCTTATGGGACGTGTACTCAGTGAGCTGGGCCAGCTCAAGTCCAACCAGGCTAAACTGACGCAGGAACTCTCGCGCGTAAGGGAGGATAATGACCTGTTGTACACTGAGCTCTACAAGCAACGGGAAAAGAATGCGAAGCAAAACGACAAGATTGAAAAGATCTTACAGTTCCTTGCTTCGGTATACGGCAATCGTGTCAAGCAGCTGAGCGACGACACCGCTATCAGCTATTCACAGCCACAGTTGGACTTGAAGGAGTTCAATGACGACAATGACCCCATCGAGCCGTATATTCAGACACCCTTGGCCGAAACTGTGGACAGTACTAACAGTAGTACTGGCACAGGCATTGTGTACAACAATGACAACTTTAAGACCCCGTTGCTCTTGAAACAGCACCGTCATGTTTCCGCCTCATCGTCAGGAAGATCACCACCATCGACATCCCCAACACATCTAGGGGAATCGCCAATCCAGGAAATACCCAGAACTCCACCATCAAGACCCGGACTGACGACTGCGATCCAGACGATCAGACCAGACAAGCGGTGGGACAGCCTGTCTAAATCCATTGATCAACAAGGCCACGATATTGAGGATCTGATTGCAAAACTGCAGGATGATCAAGATGCAATGAACTTTGACCTTGATGAATTTCTCGAGCCTGATTTGCTGGAGGCTCCCAATACGGGTGGTACTGTTCCTAGTACCCTTGGTAGTAACAGTGCATTATCTGTGCTCGATGAGCCACTAGATCTGAACTCATTAATTAAGGACGATACACTGAATGAGCAACATGGGCGCAAGGTAACTGGGGACAAAGTGAAGAGTGGGACCATTGAGGAGATACTTGATGATGAAAACGACGACGGGTTTGTGTCTGTTGAGGAACTTGTTGATGATGTGGGGAAGAAGAGGCATGTAAGCGTGGATCAGAGAGGCTTCAAGAAGCGCAGGAGTGCAGGAACAGGGATATAAATCGCAAGTTACCATCTTACTACAATACTACAATTTGGGAATACGTTTTTTAAATAGATCAATGTACTGTTTCCACCAACACCTTCCATAGAACGACAACAGAACAGCGATCTTGAATTATATATATATATTAATTAAATTTTGGGCCCCATGTCTATCATCCTTTATTGAGAATCTCACTACAGCTTTTGGTCAGAAACGGCTTCACTTCCTAGCGCGGGACGCCTAAAAGATCGGTTAAACCTCTTGACAGATCAAGAGGGGGAAAAAAATGATGAGAGAATAACCATCATACAAAGTGGATCCTTGACAGCCGACCTTTCTTTGAAGCAACCAGGTTGATACTCGCGACAGAATGGGCCAGGATGACATCGAATTGCGCGAGAATCTCCTGACAGCAGACACTTCATTAGACACATCATCACCATCGTCACCTTCCAGACAACCACACCAACAACAACAACAAACTATTCACACTGTCCAGTTCCAAAGCCAGACATTGACAATCTTCCCTAAAGACTGGCGTGCTTCGTCAACATTGCAACTGCAGATCCTTCTCTGTTTCTTCATGTTCATCTGCATAGGCATCTCTGACCAGACTGTTGGTTCCCTAATCCCCGTACTGACTTCACAATACTTGACAACACAAACGACAATCACCACGGTCTTTATTCTTCAGTTTGCTGGATACTCAGTAAGTGCCCTTTCCAACGCACATTTCCATTCCCAAATTGGCCGTCGAGGTGTGATTTGGTGCGGGATCGCCTGTCTCTCGTTCTCATTCCTTGTGAACTCGATGATGCCACCATTGGTGATTTACATCGGGGTACATTTCTTTTATGGGTTAGGGATAGGGCTCATGGACAGCTGTATGAACGTGTATTTGTCCTCATTGGTGGATCATAATGAGCTAATGGGACTGCTGCATGGATGTTATGGAGTAGGGAGCATGATTGGGCCTCCGATGGTGTCCCATATCCTTGTCGCTACTGGGGGTAAAGATACTGGAATTGGTGGCAGATTTGGCCTACATTATCTGATTTTATCAGGGGTGGCTCTAGTTGGACTGCTAGCCAGTTCATGGCTGTTTAGGTTCGAAACTAGGGTAAAGTATGAGTATGAGTTGCAATTGGAACATGAAGAGGCGTGTGATGGAGCAGACTTCCAAAGTAGTGGTGGGTTCTTGAGCTTGATAAAGGACAGGTTAATTCTGTCCTTTTCAGTATACCTGTTCCTGTATGTCGGGACAGAGATCTCCATTGGTTCATGGTTGCTGTCATACCTTCTCAAGATGAAGAATTTGAAACAGGTTGAAGCAAGCTATGTCGTCTCTTGGTTCTGGGTTGGTTTAACAATTGGTCGAATGGGATTAGGGTTTGTCACCAAGATGTTCAAGAATGAGTACAGGGCCAACTTGACATACTCGTTGCTATCGCTCGTGTCCTTTGTCCTATACACCATATTCACCACATTCGCTCCCAATGATTTCACCACTACAAGCTGGTTCATCAAAGCCATCAATGCACTATTAGTAATGAACTCAGGTGTTTGGATTGGCCCATTGTTCCCTACAGCCAACGTCTGTCTGATGAAGATCATCCCTGCTAAGCTCCATGTGAGTGCTGTAGGGATTATTACGAGCATCGGTGGCACAGGAAGTGCAATCCTTCCTTTCAGCGTTGGGTGGCTCATTGACAAGACTGGCTTCGTGTACATGCCTTTCTACGTTGTTGTGATCATTTCAGGGTATTGCATTCTATGGGGGTGTGTCCCCAAGCTGGCTAAATCACTTGTCAGATATGACTTTTAAGAGCTCATGACCTTCCCGTCATCAAACATCATCGTCCGTAGTGGTGGCTTACTCAATATTAGATTAGATGTTGGGTGAGAGGGAGGATTCACACGTTGAAGTTGGCGCGCTGAACCACCCATTCCTCACTCGTGAAAGTCTTTTGTGTAAACGCATGGATCGAGGCGATCTCGTCCTTCAGGAGCGTGTTGATAAATCTCGATCTCGCAAGCTTGTTTTTGCCAACGAACTCGTCGCTGACAATGATGACTGCAAACGCCTGTCCGCAGCCGCCTGACATGTCCTCGACGTAGACGTGTTGTGAAGGGAGGCGTGTGAGGATGATGGACTGAAGGGAGTCCGCTGTGAGTGAGCTGGACATTTTCTATATATTTCGGGTTGTGATGTCCGATATTCGTGTTGTTGTGGCTTAAGAGCTTGGTGGTTGGTCGGGTGGGTGTTTCTTTCTTGTCTTCTTTTTTTTCGGTGATGTTTTTGTAGGGAACAAGGAATATTTTCACCAAAGTGATCAAAGCGATGGAAGGTTAGGCGATGAAGATTCAGCAAGGATAATTCACTCCTGTTAACTACGAATAACACAATTCAGCTCAAATAAATAAAATCGTCAGTCATAATAGCAGATATGATTTGAAAGCAAGAAACAGTTTTTTGACTCGCCCTCTGTCTTTGTCTCTAAGAATATGGGGGTGGCAATTCGGCCCAGGCACCCAGTCCAACAATGCTCTGTGAACGTCTTGGTGATTGGGCTCGCTGGAAGTAATAGTCTCCAGAAGATTTCAACGGAGACATGTAGTCAGCGGATCTAATCGCCAGTGGTGGAAATTTCTCCAACAACGGCTTTGAATAATGGCCTGTTGCTGAAGATGGAATGCGATGCAGCGTGAGTGTTGGAGGCGATGGTGATCTTGAAGATACAAGCATTGCAGCTGGTTGTAATTGTGGAGTGCTTTCCTTCTTCGGCATCTTTTTGTTCTCCTCCTCCTTCTCGTTCTCTTTATCTTTTTCTTCTTCGGTTTCCCCTTCTTCGATAAGCGTGGAGTCCGAGCTCATAGAAACGGATCCCGGTATTGTTTGCAACTCCTCCTCTGTCCCCACAACCCTCTTCTTCGCACCCATTCGGATCTTCCTTCTCTTGATTTTACTCCTAGAGTTCTCATTTGTGTAAATCTTGGACTGGATCTTGGTGATTTGGAGCAAAGTATCATCCAGTTTGGCACCCTTGTTGCGGGTGATAATCTCGATTGGTATCGTCTTGCTGTTCTTCTTCCCATTTCCATTGAGACTGACGCTATTGTTCTCATACTTGTTGATTGTAGTTCTCTCAATGACATCATGGAAAGGAATGATGGACAGCCGTAGCGACTGTCTCGATGTATTCAACGTTGATAGCTTCAACATGTTGGCTGGGGATATCTCTGGTTCTGATGGATTGATGTCAAAGATGGAGAGTTTCTCCACCGTTGAGTCTGATGAACTGTCCACATTGAGTTTGGAATGAAGTTCATTAATAATGTTTGTGGTGGTCCAACGTTGCGAAACCTTGTGTAAGACAGAGGGCAAGATATCTCTGAATAAATCTCTAATCTGGTGCTCAATCTTGTTTTGCAAAAACCTCTCGATAACTTGAACATTGTCGAAACTCGAACTCACCTTAATGCTTTCCAACGGGTCATTTTTGAAGACAAGAGTCAACCCTTTTGACTTAGAAAAAACAACAACAATGATACCACTGAGAGTAATATTGGACAAGTTGACAAACAAGGGCATGGAGAACGGATTCGCACTCAGCGTGAACTTTGGAAGTGTAAAGGTATCACCCTGCTCCTGTGTTGCCTTGGCGTAGATGTTTAACAGATTCGCCTGTATAGATGTTGATAGAGTTATCTGAGCCTCACCATCGTACTTCAACTTGAAAATCCCACGAAACTTATCGCTTGCAACGTCACCGATCTCAAGGATCTCAATTGTGGGTGCGCTGGAGCCAAACTCGAGGTCTTTTATCTGGATTTCTGAAGATAGAATATGTGGGCGGCGCCCAGAGTTGAGCGAGTCATAGAGAAGCTCCTTTGTCCAGTGAGTGAACTGCGGGTTCTGCACTGCGTCCCAGTGAATATCGCAGGACATGCTTAGATATATATATATATATATATGCGTTTGTCTGTGCCTGTGTCTGTATGTGCGTGAACGCTAATGCTCTGGATGCGCACAGAGATGGATGTGAATTTGTTCTGACTTGTGGGGGAATGTTGAAAGAAACTTCTGGTTTTTTTTTTTTATCTCCAGTTTTTTTTTTCCTTTTGTTTTGCAGCCCACAATTTCCCAATCAGGAAAGGTCGTGTAGACACAGACGAAAACAAACTCATCAAGCAGGTCAAAACCAACCAACCAAATCCATTGTGGGGCAGGAGACATAAGCAACGGTGTGATCTAAATGTATCATTTATGTGTATTATTTACTAGGTGAAAGGCGTTCATATTGGGCAGGAAATTAGATTGGCTTCGGCTGGGCATGTATTTGAGGGGGGGAAAGTATCAAGTCTCCTCGAGAACTAACTCTCATATACATTTAGAATATTTGCAATCAATCCGATTAAGAACTGAAAGCCTGTTCGGATTCTACAAGGAGGGTAATGTAAAGATCAAAGCCATGAGATGACGCTTCCAGAGGTCCAATTTCACACAATAGCCTTGCTATCATCAAATACAAAGGACTCTCTTTCCAAAATGCCCTCGGGGTTAGTGCACAGACTTTCTCCTTGCTCAGACTCAGACTCATGCCAGAACTGATACGCTCTCATCTCCCACAAACGGTACTCTGGTCTGATGGCTACAAGCATCACAGAACTCCAGAAGATCAAAAAGGGATCAATCAGATAGAAGGCCACTTCGCTGTTGACCATGTTGGTCTCGTTAGAGATGTTTTGGGCAAATTCTGTGATTCTCAGGATACATCTGATCAAGATCAACACCATGCATAGGATCATTGCCTGTGCAAAGCGTCGCCAGTGAGAATACCTCATCCCCAGCTCATTCACGTCCATCAACAAAGCCAGCTCTGTAGGCTTCTTCGTCATTCTACAAAGCCAGACCGCGGCCACCACAATGAAGAAACCGAAGAAGAAGATTTGTAACGCGAACCCTAGTAAGGACAGTTTGAGCCCCAACTGTCTTGTATTGTCACCGACCATCAATCCACCACCTAGACCCTGTACAAGGAAACTGACAATGTCACCAGTGACAAAGAACACAGTTAGGATCTTGTTTGGCATGATGCTGTGCTTCTCTGCGTTCGTAAACTTTTCAATCCTGTTGAACAACATGAAGATTCCTGCTGACATCAACGACGGAGATATCAGTGTGAAGGTTGATGGGATGATGTATAGAGTCAGGTCTGTGCGGTTGTCCTTCTGGATACTCACAACACGCATGATGTATCCCAAGACTTCAAACAGGAACCCGATGCAGATTGGGATCAGACTCACAGAGACTTGTTTTCTTGCGTCCTTGAGCATTTGATCATACTTTGGGGAGTCTGATAGGTAAGGGAAACGCTTGGACGTCTTACTGCGGTGGAACCAGATGTAGTCTCCAACCTTCACTATTAGCACAAGGGCAAATGCCACGATGAACACAACAGCTGCAGCTACAGATGGATCGTATGCATAGAAGTCGTGGTACTGTCTGGAGTTAGCCATTGTCTATGATAGATAATCAGAATCCACGTGAAAAGCACAGAAAAGTTCTTGAAAAGTTCTTAAAACGATCTTATAGCTTTCCTTTTGTAGTGATTCGAATTTAGAACGAACATTTGATAAACAGTTGTCCGTGAAGAGATTTTTTTTTTCTTTATCTTATGTATGGAGGCGCAGCATTCAAACAAGGAATTTTGATCAGCACATGTTTGGTAAATGTATTCTGGGTGAAATAAATACGGAAGAGGGCTCTGTGAGGAACAGTGTTTCCAATTATGGGCGTCAGTGCAGCTATGTATCGTGTTGATGGATGTGAGGATGTATATTTGGAACAAACAGAGTCTCCAGGGTCTTGTCACATATTTTTAACACACGCTTTTTTGTTTTTTTGGTGTTTTTAGGGGGTGGGAGGAGGTTTGTCAGGGTCCCAGAAGACTTTGGAAAAGAGTGTTTCACTATCTTACACCAAGGCTCATAGGTAGGCCGCTAGCCAGGTAGTGGGGAGCCAGCGAGAATTGGAGAGAAAGATATAGGTCGCATTTACACTACATTGGATACACCTCTGAATATATACGAGTACAGATTCTCGCCCTTCAATTAGCGGCCATTGTACAACTAACTGGTTCTTCTCCACGCAACTGGTCCCTGATCGACGTCCAGGTCTGCTCTGGGGCAGGTTATAGGCCCATCTGTCTTTTCATCTGTCCATACTTGGTATGCCTTCATCTCCCACAGACGATACTCGAACCTTGATGCCACAAACACAAAACAAGAGCAGAAGATCAAGAGAGGGTCAATCATGTAATACGCTACTTCGCTTCTGCCGAAGTGTCCTTCGCCAGTCGTCATGTTTTCTGCAAAGTCTGATAATCTCAGGAGGCACCGTATCGAAATCAACACCATGCTCACAACCAACATCTGAGCAGAGCGCCTCCAGTTGTACTGAGATTCGTTCATGTCCATCAACACTGCGACCGCTGTTGGGTTTCTAGCCATCTTCCATAGCCAGATGACAACTACTGTGATGAAGGACGCATATAGAACCTGTCTGATAGCTGAGCCAACAAGTAGCAGTGTGAGTCCCAACTGCTCAGTGTTTCCCCAAACCATTGCTTTTCCTCCAAGCCCTTGGAATAGGTAGCATCCAACATCACCTGTAATAAGAAACAGAGTCAAAAATTTATTCGGTATGATGCAAAGCTTCTCTGAATGTAAGACCTTTTCGAGGGAGCTGAATGCCATGAACAGGCCAGCTGCTATGAAAGACGGAGCGACCAAGATCAAACCCGTTGGTATGATGTATAGTGCCAGATTTTTACTTCTTTGAATGCTGACAATGCGCAAAATGTAGCCCAAGATCTCAAGTACTAGTCCTATACATATTGGAATGAGACTGACAGATACTTCCGCCCTTGCCGTCTGGAGTACTTGATCGCCCGAATCATAAGGGAAGGTGAAAGCCTTGGTACGACGAAAATTGATGTGGTCTCCGATCTTGACTGTTAGCACCAGAGCGAATGCCAGGATGAAGACAATGGATGCTCCGATTGAAGGATCGTACGGGTATAAGTCATCATTTTCTCCGTTAGCAGGGCTCATTGGTGATGACTATATAGAGCAATAGGGATTCAAGCTTCGGCAACCCCTGTGTCTTGGTTGGATACTGCTATATATAGTCATTGGCGATTACTATATAGAGCAATAGGGATTCGAACTTTGGCAGCCCCTGTGTCTTGGTTGGATACTGCTATATATAGCTTCCTGGTGGTCGCGCCTTGGAGCATTGCGTAAGGTATCTCTGTACAGTGGCGCAGTTCATATGCAGTTTACTGCTCTGCAGGTTTCCCAAACAGGTCCCTTTACGATATGTTTGAGTCGAATCTTGATCTGGCCAAGTACGGGGTCACCACTGGTTTACCCTGTACGTTTATCGACAGATGACCCGAGAATCTAGAAGTGCAACAGGGCCATTTCATTAGGCCTTAATTGAGCAGCAAGGAGCACATCCGCACGGTGTCCACATCTGTTAGTGAATTCGGATGCCTATTACTGCATTATCAGTTCCTAGCTAGTATCTTCAAAACCACAGCTGCCAGGGCCCCGTGATTCTCGCTCATGTAGAGCTAGTAGCACCGAACTTGTCCATACCCATGCATCTCGTGCCTCTCCACATCATCAACTCGGAAGAAGTTTAGGGAAGTCAACACTGTGAAGTTTGGAAATCCGGCACTCCAGGCCAGCCACTGGTACTTTTACAGACACCTCCAGCGCAATATCCAGGATGTATCTTGTCGACTCTTGGTACTGCAAAACACTGAAGAGTTCATGGCTTTGTTTTTTCCTGCTCTCATTACTAAATTGCCAATGTTCAGATCTAGTTGAATATGGATCTGCAGGAGGTTTAAAATAGATCATTAATCGTTAGTTATTTTTAGTTTGAATTCTGAATCCCACAACTGGCTTAGTTCTCCTCACCATCATGTAGATGCGACATAATGTATGGAGCCAGCCGATTTTTTGAGGTGCTGTCAGGCCGCTATTTCGTGTGGGTTGGTGGCTGAACTGACGGCTAAACTATATCTCGCGACTCTGCACCCGGCAATAATGCAGATTCAGGGTGGCTCCGAGGACATACTAGTACAGCAGCACACAATCTCAGCTGTGATGAATGAGAGCTAAGAACAAAGGCCTTGATATCATATGAAACCTTGAACAGCTCTTTGTGGTAGAAAGGACAGGGGCGGCTTACAGCAGCAGAATAAAGCTCACCCAAATCCGTCTTTCTAGCACACAGCCGAGTTCACAGCAAGTACACAGTCTTCTTCTCAAGTGGAGCATTTTGAGTAGCACCCACAAAATAGGAAATCTGCCACCCTATAAAGTCTCACAACCATAACGATACCTTAGAAAGTGTTACTAACTCTGCGAAGAGAAGCGTCTAGAGCATGTTTGTGTGTATTCAATACATTCCCCCATTCCTAGTCTCAAGAGATCCTTACCAGCTTGGTTATAGTGCTTCGCGCGTATCAATTTCCCAGGAGGCATTGTCTGTTCCTTCTTGCTTTACATGGTGATGCCTCTGTTTCTCTGACTCCAGTTCCAGGAAGGACTGGTAAGTCTTCAAGTCCCACAAACGATACTCTGGTCTAATGGCAACCAACAGGACGCAGCTCCAAAACACAATGAAAGGATCAATCATATAGAACGCCACCTCACTCTCTGTCATATGGCTCTCATCAGTGATACCTTCTGAAAACTCAATGATTCTCAAGATACATCTGATCAAAATCAAAGCCATACAGGCGATCATCGCCAATAAAATAGGCTTCCAATTATTGTATGTGACTCCCAATCCATTCTCCTCTAGAAGCTTTCCCACCTGTGTTGATCTTTTGTTCATTCTCCAGTACCAGACCAATGCAACAACAGTGAAGAACAGAAAGAAGAAGATCTGCATTCCAAACCCAACTAGGCCAATATACAAGCCAACCCTTCTAGAGTCGCCGGCCATTGTTGCACCTCCGGCAGCCTGAAGAAGGAAACTGACAATATCACCAGTGACAAAGAAAACAGTCAAGAATCTGTTGGGCATGATACTGAACTTCTCTGCGTTCAGGAACTTTCCAACTCTGTTGAATATCATGAAGATCCCTGCAGAAAGCAGCGAAGGAGACGCTAATGTGGAGACTGTCGTAATGATGTACAGTGTCAAGTTCTCACGATTCTCAGCAGACCCGCTCACAATACGCATTGCGTAGCCCAAACACTCAAAGATGAACCCAAGACAGATTGGAATGAGACTTACCGACACTTGTCTGCGCGATTGTCTGAGTACTTTCTCCTCATCTAGTAAGCCAATGAAGGGAAGCGTGGTGGCTTTATGGCAACGAAACCTCACATAGTCGATCACCTTGAGGATCAAAACAGCAGAGAAAGCTACAATGAAGACAACGGCTGCTGCAACGGAGGGATTGTAGAAGGGGTAGTAGGTTGTGCTTTCGTCAGTGTCGGATGATGATTCGGAATCTGTGTCCATTGTGTATGTCCTGGAGTGGATGTGTCTATTAGCCAAGCTTAAAGGTACCTAGAGTAGAACCACTTATACCTACAACCATAGTGGAATATTGGTGTCTGTTATATAAGAGACCTACGATGATAATTTGACTTGGATTGGCAATGCAATATGAGCCTGTTGGCGAGGAGTACTACTAAACTGTACAGCTTAGTGGGCTATTTCTGGAAACTCTCGAGGCGCAGTTGAAGCCAAGTACAACACACTCACAGACACCACAGCTTCTGTTTCATTTCTCTATAGTCCTCAATCGAGGGCTTAGCGTTCACTGCTCTAAAAGCACTGCCTCTCCGAGCTTTCACAAGCTACTAAGCATAATTATCTATTCCTGGAACAAATTGTTCACTAGCCAAGCATTTACCAACAGCGGTGAAACGATACAACCGAATATCGGCGGTCACTTTTGGCTGTTTGCGGAACGTATCTAACCAATTCGACATCCATGTGGATTCGGCTTTTGTCAATTATGTTTTTAGTTTTGATATTCTTGTCGATCAATGCAGCGAACCTACATTGCATATTAGTGCATGGTTCTGTAAATAACTTTCAACGGGATCATGTCTGTAGATCGACGACCCACATGTGCTTGGAGAGAATCCACTCATTCGTTGAAATTCTCCTCCAGAGCAGGGGCTGTGCCCTTGGATCTCGTGTTTAATTCCTCCCTACCCATATGGAAGCCTCAGGAGCTAAAAGAAAGCCAAAAAGGAAAAAGAGAAGAAAACGATGTTTAGATCATGGGACAAACTCAAGTGAAGATAGATCTCATAACCTCCGTTCTCTTTCAACGGCCCATGACTCACCCTATGAATATAATATCGTTGATTGACATCGACCTACGATGAAGACTTGAGACAACCATCAATCAAGTCGTCAATACGATTTACCAGAAGTTATAAGACCTCGAGCTGAAACGACAAGCAACAAGAGAGATTGCTCGGTTGAAGCATCACAGTAACCTGTCTGAGTGATGTTTAAGTCAATTGGTCCAGACCCCGTATATCTCCAGCACTGCACCCCAACAGGCTTGGGAACCCCAAACATTCTGCCCTCAACTTTTAATGCAATGAGCAAAACAAAACTCGGCTTTCTACTACAACCAATGTCAGTAGTCATAATGGTACCGGTTCAGATATACGTCCGCCAGCTTGCTCTTCCCTCCCGGAAGGGTGGTACATCTCTTCAGGTCCTGAATATGGACAGCTTAGTGAGTTCGTCATCTTAAGTTCATTCCCATCCCTCCTACCTATACCACTCTTTAAAGAAAGAAAACCATTTCGCTGTTGCCAAACACCAAACACATTTCAGCTCCGAATATCCCATCAGAAGTTCCTGAAACAACATCTGCCAGCAAGCGGAATTTACGAGGTGGTTGGCCTGGATGACACCTAGCCAATCACAGCCTTGTTCTCCTCCAGCTCGATTGACGCTGTCTCCACAATGTTTTCAGTGCAAACACTTCCTCTTCTTTCTTCTGAAGCTTCCCAAACCTGAAAAGCCTTGATGTCCCATAAACGATGCTCAGGTCTTATCACCACAAGCAGAACACAACTCCAAAAGATTACAAAGGGATCGATCAAATAGTAAGCCAGTTCACTTTTGGCGAAGTTGGTGTGGCCAGACATGCCGTCTCCAAATTCAGCAATTCTCAAAATGCATCTGACCAGGATCAACACCATGCTGCCAATCATAGCCAGTGAAAGGTGTCTCCATTGATAATATCTCACACCCAATTCATTAGCGTCCATCAAAATTGCCACTCCAGTTCGATCACTAGTGATTCTCCAATGCCACACAGCCGCAACAACAACAAAGAACAAGAAAAAAAAGATCTGTAATCCAAAACCAACCAACGCCAACCTCAACCCCAACCGTCTCAGATTCTCCCTGATCATTAGGGAGCCCCCCATCCCTTGAATCAAAAAACTTACAACATCACCAATGACAAAGAACACAGTCAAGAACCTATTGGGGACAATGCTGAACTTCTGCGCATTTAACATCTTCTCAATCCTGTTGAACACCATAAAGACACCGGCTGCAATCAGTGATGGGGCCACCAGAGTGAAGCACTGTGGGATAATGTACAGAGTGCGATTATAACTCTTGTCAGTTATGCTAAAAATGCGCATGATGTACCCAAGTGATTCAAAGAAGAAACCAAGACCGATTGGGATGAGACTGATTGACACTTGTTTCCTTGACCTTTTCAGCACCTCCTCGCTCTGTGGAATGTCAGAATATGGGAATCTAGAACTTGTCTTGGTGCGAAACCTAATGTAATCCCAGATCAAGATGCCCAGCAGACCAGCAAACGCCACAATGAAGACAACTGAGGCAGCGATGGATGCGTTATACGGGTAGAACGATCCATTCATTCCCATCGAACGAGAGCTAGAGGGTTTGGTGGACATATTCTAATCTATCGAGTTGACAATTGTTCTGAAAGCAACACGTTGCTTTGAAAAGAACATCAGGAAGCTAGGCGAACTTTCAAAACTTTTGCTTGGTTCTGTGATATTTTGACAAGACTTTTGAGAAAGTGCCCGCCCATTCCATTTGCATTATGCCGCATTGGGTATTAAATATACGTATATAAATAGCTGCGTTCCAGAAATTACACGCGACACCAGAGAAAACAAGAAGTTAGTTAAATAGATGAGCCATGACTTCACTGAATTGCAGCCTTCGTTGGACTGGGTGTGAGTGAACCTAATGATCGGAGACTCGGAACTCAGACCTGCTGAGGAAGCCTCCAGGATTGAGGATCCATAGCTCAACGCACGTCGTTAACGATTCGGATTAACGTGATGTGAGGTTCATGTATCTACGATCTCTTCTGATCTCTCGAGGGAATGGTATTATGCATTATCTCATTAGCACCGTCCGAGTTCTATGTAAAAAAAAAGTATTAAGGATGCAGGAAAACCATAGCTACCTGAACTAAATGCAGAATACTGTTCACCAGCAATGTTGGTGAAGAAGGTACAGTCACCCACCAGAACCATGTTGTCTCATCCCACGAGAGTCTAGAACGTTATGAATCTTCGATATGCACCATGGTTCATCCGCTTGTGAATATTTCTTCGGAGGCAGTTCAAAAGGCAGCAACACTGGAATCTCATTGTCTCGCAGCATTCTGTTCTCGCCAAACGTCACAGGAATCAACTTAACATCACCCCGTCTCGAATAATCAAACCTAGACAAAAGAACACCAGTTTCGTAGTTTGTGGTCTTGATCTTTCCAGTATCTTTCTTTGGTGGTGTACCCCATGCAGACTTAGACAGGTTAGCACTTGTGAACAGCACCCATTCTAAAGTCTTGAATCCATCTTTCGAGAACAACAAAAACTTTGAATGGCTTGTATTGGTGCCACGTTGCTTCGAAAAACTTCGATGCAAGATGTTGGACAAAATGGATGAGTGTTGGAGAGATCCATTCTTGGAGTAGGGATTGTAGTGGGACCAGCCACCAGAATCGTACCCAAACTTGGACTGTTGAACATCCTCCACCGTCGGGAATACGACATACAAATCAGTATTAAGCTGATTTTGAAGCTCTCTGAGAGAATTTGGCCCATTCAAGATGGGGAATCTCTTACCCATGACTAACGGAAACAGAATATGAGTAAACACATTAGCAGCACCCGCTTTGGTGCAAGAGTAAGGTGCCCCAACCGATGAAGATTGATACAAAAGCTGAGACTTATTGGAGAAGTCGGTTGGTATGAGGTTCTTCTCCTTCAAAGCACTTAGAAGGGAGAAATATCCAAAGGTGTCAGTTTCGCAGGAACTTGAAGCGACAAACTCACCAGTAATGCCTGAAAAGTCATAGTTGAGCAAGTCCTTCAGCAAAGTAAAATACAGTTGTGCCTTCCCATAGTCCTTGATCCAACATATCATCCTCTCTTTAAATCTGGTGCTCAATGAATCTGGATCATAAGGCAACTTGGGGCTCTCCCACACAATCTGGTTATTCATCTCAAACTCAGCCTGAGTCATGTTGGCACTGATCATGAACAACTTCATATATGCACCCTCATCATAGATATTTACAACCAGTTTCGGGTGGTGAGAGGAGAAAGGCGGCATCTCTACCTCAATCATTGTGAGGTTGTACTCTGTCTTCAATGGGGAATCTATGACGGTTCCTCGTTGATACAATAGTGTCACTGGAGTGTGTTTTGAGTGAAGAGACTCAAGGATAAAGGGAAGTGAGTACTGAAACGAAAATAGAAATGATTTGTATAGTTTAGCTGATCCCAGGATGTCTGTGATGGTTAGAGAGTTGGGCAGCTTTTTCGTGTCGTAGGCTGGGTTGTGTAGGGGTTTGAATGGTGGGATGTGTGACTGTTGCGAGACCGTTGACAGTGAAGCAGTAAGATCAATCGGTTTTATTGTTGGTAATCGCCGCTCGTATGATAAGGGTCGAGCTGCTAATGATGTTGGCTTCTTTCTAGGTGGCTGCAGAACCTCCTCTTCAGAGTCTGAGAGAAGAGATATCACTTCCTTCTCTGGCGGTTTAATTGAGGCTTCAGTTTGGGTTTGCTCAGAATTTTTCTGCAGCTGCTTCTTCTCCCATGCCAGTCTGACCCGCTCGCGTACGCTGAGCTGGTCTCCCATAGTTTGGGTTTGGCTTAGAACTAACATACCTTGACGGTTTTGTTTTTCTTCTTCTTGTCACAAATGAGGTTAAGTTACCCGGGATATAAAATAATCCTTCCTAAACAACATTGTCCTCACTCTCACCTCTGTAGTCTTCACCCATTTATCTGCCAGTTTGGAAGGTATTCATAATTGGTGAATTATAGAGATCCTCAAAGAGAAGAGCATTAAAAGACACACTTAGAGGGAATAGTGAAATCTCTGAGCCAAAGCAATACTAGGGAATATCTGATAGCAGCGAGTAGAATCTATTAAACCTGCGCTTTTGTATAAATAAATGGGCATTATTGCAAACAGACCTGATATACCGCAGGTTATTACACATCGCCTCTCTTGAAGACCACGCCAAAGTACTCAAATGTTTGCAATGCACTCACCTTTTGAAACACCGCCCTCACTTCATCTTTGAACAAATACTCAAACTCATCCCTGAACAGGGCGCACTCGTGATGTTGTCCAAACACATCACCTCCATAATTATCCACTCGGCATACCCCATTAAAATACTCAATTAGTTTCTTTCCTAACCCAAACTGATAATCGTCGATCATGTTCAAGTTATTGAAATTCTGAAACTTCTTTAGGATCTTGATGTTGGTCAGTTTACGAATAAGTCTGAATGTTTCCAATCTGTTCACATAACTGAGGTGGACCAGTGGTAAAGGCGAAGCATATTGCGCCTCCTCGAGAAGTAAAATTAACTCACGGATGCCAAACGTCGCTGAACAGAGATAAACCTTCAGTTTCTTGAGTGACCTCTTCTCAGCCAATGCCGAAGCCAGCAGGGCACGCTGGTTTCTCTCTGTCTGTGTAATAATGGTATCAGTCTCCTTGTCCAGCTGCCCAGGATACATTCGTCCGTTCTTGTGTTCGTCAAGTAACGATTGGAGGAATGTGACATACGGCGTCCCGCGCCTGCTCATATCCAGCAGTTGTAGACCAAAACTGAACTCAGTCACATTGAACGAGGACAGATCAAACGGAGAGGCACTCACATCCTCAAGCAAGGGAGCGCTGCCATCTTCACAAATTACATAACAATTGTTGAAATGAAGGGATTTCAGGTTGTGCAATTGGCAGAAATCACTGATGTACTCCATGTCCTGGCCAGCGTAAAAGTTCAAGTTGGACAATGTTAGGCTGCGAAGTTTAGTGAATTGAAAGTGTGACAGGTGTTCAAAAAGGCGAATGCGTGATGTTGAATCATTATAGCCTGGGTTGTAATTGTTGAGGTCATTTGTAGCAAACTTGACATTGTTGAGCAACGGGGTCAGTTCGCCTTCCTCTTCTTCTATCTCCTCTTCCTCCTCTTCGTCTTCATCTCCTTCGGAACCTGAGTCTGGAACGTCTTCAAAGGCTTCAAGATCCACAACAACGGCTCTCCTAACTTTCTTTCCGCCAGTAATGTCCTCCACCGTCTTCCCCTCAGAATAAAGCTCTTCGCCAACACCAACGCCTTTCAGGAAAGCGCTCTTGAAAGTGACGTCTCCTTCTAGTGAAGTGTGACGTAAAAAGTATTCGAAATCACGATCTAGTTTGCCAAAATTGCCATTGATCTCCAACGAGGTGAGCGTATTGTTGACATTCTTTCCCTGGTCCACAATATACTCAAAGATATCAAAGATCACAGGGTTTATGTCACTTTTGTGATCCAAATTCAGCACCAGCTTCTGCATTTGTGGGAAACAGAATCTCGTCTCAAGTGAGTTCGAGTCCAGATTCATCCCAGTCTGCAAGTCGTCCTCGAGGTTGATGCTCACCTGGGTCAGATTGGCCTTGATCTGGGGAGAGATCAACATCAGCTTCTCAATTGGTAGCTTGGGGAAGACAAACTTCTTCAAATTGACAAACTGGTTGATGACAATCTCCCAGCACTGTCTTAAAGTGAGAATATGGTTCAGATCAGATGCACTTAAATAACGATAGCTGTCCATTTTCCCACCGTGATCCAAATAGTTGAAAGAGACAAGTTCTTCAACAAAGCCACACACTTCGGAATCACGATGTCTATGGAGGTGCTTGAAAAACCTCATGATGTTATCCCATGATGAGAGCAGCGTAGTCTTGTGCTTGCGAGACTGTTCGTAGAAGTAGGTATCCTGATACTTCTCGCAAATCACTATACGGCGATACAATCGCTTGCGACAGGGTCTAGAGAATATTTTGGCTGAGAGTAGTAGCGAGAGGGCATCCTCTTGGTGGAGGTGACTGGCAATGCGTACCAGCACATCGCCAGGCAGAGAGTCGAGTCTCGCAGTTTCAATTTTGACTCTTTTGTTCGGTTCCATACGGAAAGTTCGCACTAAATACTCAGCACGCTTCAACCAGTCTCAAAAGGCCCCTGAGCTTTCACAACAAACTACTGTCAGAACTGTGGATCGCTTTGTTTCTGATTCCATCATTGATCTTCAATCTTCAGCCAATTATTTGTCAGCCGCGAAAAATTCTTCTTCTTCCTCTTCCACTATCTCTCTCTCTCACTCTCTCTCTTCCTCTCATCTCCCATCATTGTCCAGCAACCGTCCGTCGCGCCAAATGGGTCTTCTGTCGCTGGGCACTCCGCTGTCCTGGGTGGATTCTCGTGAGAACAACGACCATGTCAGAAGGAATGGACTCCAGCAACTCCAGCGCTGCTTCGATTCTGCAGCCGCCAGAACCAACGACCGTTATCTTTGGGGTGACGAGGTGGAGTACTCCCTGGTGAAATTCGACACAGAGCACAAGAGAGCCACGCTCTCCATCGACAAAGATCATGTTCTTGAAGACCTCAACGACGGCGGCTCCTTGGCCGAGCTTGCACGCCGGAATGATGTCAATTTCCATCCAGAGTATGGCCGGTTCATGATCGAGGCCACTCCAGCTGGACCATACGACGGCGATGTACTAGACCAGTACCTATATGTGGAGAAGAATATGAATGACAGACGTACAATCGCGGATATTGCCTTGAGTGACCGGTCAATCCGCCCAGTTACCATAACGGCGTACCCATTGATGGGTGTGGGCCAGTTCACCACACCGGCAGCAAGCACGACTGGAGAAGCATCCAGATCATTGTTCCTTCCGGATGAGATTATTAACCGCCATGTCCGTTTCCCAACTCTCACAGCCAACATTCGTCGTCGCCGTGGTGAGAAAGTGGCCATCAATATCCCACTCTTCAGGGACACAAACACCCCAGATACTGATGGAACCCCTACCAGAAATTTGTTCCCAGAGGATGAGGAGTCAAGGTTAGGTGCAGCTAAGCCAGGTCATATTTACATGGACTCCATGGGATTTGGCATGGGCAATTCATGTCTCCAAGTCACTGTTCAGGCCCCAGACATTGCCAGAGCGCGCTTTCTCTACGACAGTTGGGCCAACATTGCCCCTGTTTTTCTAAGTCTTAGTGCAGCTGCACCCGTCTTCAAGGGATGGCTCGCTGACCAGGATGTGCGTTGGAACGTCATATCTGGTGCAGTTGATGACAGAACCCCCTTTGAACGTGGCGTGGCGCCTTTGAGAGACGCGAATGAGTACGGTGGGATCGCAAAGGATAAGGTACAAGGTACCCAAAGAGTATCAAAATCACGTTATGACTCTATCGATTCGTACCTTGGTGACATCAAAGACAACACCGGTGCTTCCACTTCATATGGGTTCTTCAAGCCTGAGTTGAATGACATTAATCCACTAGTTAACGGAAAAGTGCTCGAGGAGCTTCGTGGTAACCCGCATTTTGACGAACCTTTGGCCCGCCATTTTGCGCACCTGTACATTCGTGACCCTATTGTGATCTTCAATGAGAGGGTGAACCAGGACAATAACTTAGAGACTGATCATTTTGAAAACATCCAGTCCACTAATTGGCAGACCCTGCGTTTCAAATCACCAACACAGGTAGCCACACCGGAGAACAAAGACGTGCCTGGTTGGAGAGTTGAATTCAGATCCATGGAGATTCAGATCACTGATTTTGAAAATGCTGCATTCTCTGTCTTCATTGCGATTTTAGGGAATGCCATACTTGCTCACGCTGATGAATGGAACTTCTATATTCCAATTTCCCAAGTCGAGGAGAATATGAAGACTGCACACGTGAGAGGCTCCACCCTGGCATCCAAATTTCACTTCTCCGAAGATTACACATCCAGAGATTTCGCAACCACACAACTCTCATGTGATGAAATCATCAATGGTACAGCAGAAACAGGTTTCCCTGGTTTGATTCAACTTGTCAAGGCACATATCCAGCAGAGATTTGGTCTTGAACTGACCCCTGAAGGTCCACATGCACGTTTGTACTGGTACATCAAACTCATTGAGCAACGTGCATCCGGTGCCATCCCCACAATGGCTAGTTACATCCGTTCATTTGTGACAAACCATGTCGATTACCACCAGGACTCTCGTGTCTCGGAACTCTTGAACTTTGACCTCTTGGAACAATTGCAGAAGATTACAGATGGTGATGAGAAAGAACTATTAGACTTTTTTGGTGAAGAGATTGGCACATATTTGTTCAAAGAGGCCACGGTGAGTCGAGGATTAGCTGATCAGATGGCTAATGGTAATGGGACCGCTGTAGGCCATTAGAGGAATAGAGGAGAAGTGTTGAATAAAATACATGCATAGACTGGTTTTTTGGTTGTTTGATTTTCAAACATCTAGCTACAACATTGTGTTCTAAATTAATCATATCCGTTGAAGGATTATCCTATATTCTAACCTGTATCTGACATTTTAAGTCAAATCTATCGTAAACCTCATAAACATAAAAAGGGAGTCATGAACACCTCGTTAAACGAAGAAAGGGTAAACACGCAGTTGATGCAGTGTTCAAAAAAAAAGAGTTAAGTAATTATATCACAAATAGCAAGCTCAGGGAATCGCTTAGTATCTGTAGTGCTCTGGCTTGTATGGACCATTGACTGGAATACTCAAGTACTCGGATTGAACCTCAGACAAGGTAGTCAACTTAACACCCAACTTACCCAAGTGGAATCTAGCAACAGCCTCGTCCAAAACCTTTGGCAAGACGTAAACTTGACCCTTCTCGTAACCTGGGTTGGAAAACTCAATGTGCTTGGCTTGGAAATCGGCATCCTTGGCCTTGAAAAGAGCAATTTGGGCCAAGACTTGGTTGGAGAAAGAACAAGACATGACAAAGGAAGAGTGACCGGTGGCACAACCCAAGTTGACCAATCTACCCTCAGCTAGCAAAATGATGTGTCTACCGTTGGCCATGGTAAATCTGTCAACCTGTGGCTTGATCTCAACGTGCTCAACGGCGTTGGCCTTCAACCAAGCAACGTCAATCTCAATATCAAAGTGACCAATGTTGGAAACAATGGCATCCTCTGGCATCTGCTCAAAGGCCTTTTGGGTGATGATGTCTCTGCAACCAGTGGTGGTGACAAAGACTTGGCCAATGGAAGCAACCTCCTCCAATGGGGCAACTTGGTAACCCTCAACAGCGGCCTGAAGGGCGTTGATTGGGTCAATCTCAGAGACAATGACACGGGCACCCATACCTCTCAAGGCCATGGCACAACCCTTACCGACGTCACCGAAACCAGCGACAACGGCAACCTTACCAGCCAACATGACATCAGTGGCTCTCTTGATACCGTCAATCAAGGACTCTCTACAACCGTACAAGTTGTCGAACTTGGACTTGGTGACAGAGTCGTTGACGTTGATGGCTGGGACCTTCAAGACGGCATCCTTAACCATCTTGTACAAGTGGTGAACACCAGTGGTAGTCTCCTCGGACAAACCGAAACAGTCATCAAGCATCTCTGGGTATTTCTCGTGAACAAGGGAGGTCAAATCACCACCGTCATCCAAGATCAAATTCAACTTCTTACCATCCTTGAAGGAGAACAATTGTTGCTCAATACACCATAAGTACTCCTCCTCGGTCTCACCCTTCCAGGCAAAGACTGGAACACCAACAGCGGCAATAGCAGCGGCAGCATGGTCCTGGGTGGAGAAAATGTTACAAGAGGACCAGGTGACTTCGGCACCAAGGGCAACCAAGGTCTCGATCAAGACAGCGGTTTGGATGGTCATGTGCAAACAACCAGCGATTCTTGCACCAGCCAATGGCTGCTCAGCAGCGTACTGCTTTCTGATCTCCATCAAACCTGGCATCTCGTTCTCTGAAAGCTCAATCTCCTTTCTACCGAAGGCAGCAAGGGAAATATCGGCGACTTTGTAGTTGACAGCTGGGGCAGACATTGAGATTATTCTGGTTGGGGGTGGCAAATTGTGAACTGTGTAGGAAAAGGGAAGAAGGCCATCTTTTTTTTCTTCGATTTTTTATACCTTTTTTTTTCTGGTTGGTTCCGTTCCTTTTTTTTTTTTACTTTTCACATGAAAAAACACATGTGAAAATTTTATCGTATCTCGTTTAGATCTTGATATGATTATGTAATATCGTTTTTTGTCTTTTGTCTGATGGCCATCACCAATTGCTAAACGAGCCAAACACAGAGAGGATGGCAAGGTTACACTCCTCGTAGTTGTATATAGTGTATTCACAGAATTAAATATATCTATTCAGCTGTTTCTAGTGGATCGCCAGTTTCTGGGTGGGCATTGATGTACTCCTGTGCTGCTGCATTTTTTGTCACCAACTCCACGATTCTTCTTACAGTAGGTAGGTTCAGCCAGGCTGGCACATATGCTTCGACTCTGGTGAAAGGTCTAATTTCAGCCTGTCTGAATGGATCATCCATGGAGTCGTTGGAGACGGTCTCAAAGAAATCATCTGAGCTCCCCCCTTGTTCCTTCACTCGGTTAGCAACAATACTCAATACGCTCTCATCCAGTGGAGACTCATAGTCAGCCACTGCATACTGTGCCAATAATCTCTGGATTTGAACAGGTTTTAATGCATAGCAAATCTCAAAAATAATCTCAATATCTTCCTTCGACGTCTTTCTTAACTGCAGCAACTTGGCAGCTTGGAGCAAATGCAGCAAGTAGTTTGAAGAGTTAGGAATATCGTGCGACTTACACCATTCTTCCAATCTAGTCACGTTGTAGTTCAATTGCAAACCACGCTTCCAAGATAAGTAGTTACGTCTCATGATTAAGTCATTGAAACAAGTGGCGTTGATGAATCTCAAAAGTTCAACAATTATGTGATTACCTGCTTCAGGTTCAATCAGGTAGTTTTTCAAGGAATAGAACACATTGTTGAAGAAACTCAAAATATCATCCATCTTGTAAGAGACATTCTGAGAGAAAACCTTGGAAAAAAATGGAGAAGCTTCAGTGGTTATGAAACCTGGCAAAGATTGGGACATGACCACAGCAGAAATAACCTTCTTCTCCAATTCCTTTTGAATCTTCTTCATCCACATGTTATAAATGTTGTAAGACAACGTTTCAAAGTCCTCCTTAACAACAGCAACCAACTTCAGGTACTCAGAGTATTCTTCTTCACCCATTTCATTAGAAATATCCTCATTCTCCAAGATGGTAGCTTCAGCATATGACACAAATGAGTAGAGTTCATGCACATTAGACAGCCAGAAAGCACCGTGTTGAATGATGACATCTTCCTCCTTCAAACCAGAAACAATATCTTGGATCGCCTGCAAGACCTGTCCTAGGAAGTTCTCAGACTCCTTTGTCAACCCCAATCTCCACATATCACTCAGAATGATGATGATGATTCTAGCTGGGAATAGCACCTCCTTCTTTGTCAGTTCAGTCATAACTCCACTATGTGGAATATTCAGGTTCTTCAACAATCCCGTTATAATCTCCTTGTACAAAGTCTTAGAGTCTTGCAACAAGCTGTACAGCTCATTGGTTATAGAAGATAGTGAACTCAAAGTTGATTCGGCGTCTTCTTCATTGGAGACTGGGATGACAGAAGCTTGCTTTGGACTGAACAATGATCTCTCAGTTTCCTGAGATTGTGAGCTATAGCGCCTGGATCTCTTTGGAGTAGACGGAACTCCAATTACAGCCACCTTGCCGTTAATTGTACTGCCAGAACGAGCTTGTTTACTCATTTGATCTAGTTGCTTCTTCAAGTTATCAACTTCATTCTTCAGATCCACCTCAGTTACAGCATGCTTGCTCAACTCCTCCTTAGCAGAATTTAATTGTTCTAGGGTATCTCTGACTTCCTCCTTTAGTTGAGTTTGTAGTTCGGTCAACTCTGCGATCTTTTGTGCAGACTCTGTTAGTTCCTCCTTGGATTTGGTAAGATCGGCATTCAACTCATCAATCTCCTGCAAGTGTGCTTCAGAATTTTCGTCAAGCTGTTTCTGAACAACCAATTCTCTGTTCTTAAGCTCCTCATGTCCCTTTTGAGAGTCCTCCAAAGTGGTTTTCAAAACAAGAAGTTCAGCAATCAAGCCCTTGTTTTCGCTAACCTTATCAGCCAACCTAGAATTCAACTCAATAACCTTGTTCTCCAATTTGTAGCTGGCTTCCTTCAATCTATTGACTGACTTGGCCTCAAGTTTCAATGATTGTAGCTGCTTCTTCGCCAATCTGACTCTGTGGTATGTCTGGGTGATAACTGCAGCCTTTCTCAACTTCAAGAAATCATTCCTCTCCTTGTAAGATCTCATCTTGTTTTGGATAGCGACCACGCTTCTCTTCTTTTGACCCTCGTAGAACTTAATTCTTGCCTGTCTTGCACGGATCAAATTTTGAAGTGAAACAATGGAGACAGTCGCTAATAAAAATCTTTGACGAGCTTGTTTAGCTCTGATCAACGTTTGAATGGCAGTGGCAGAATTGTACTCAATTTGTCTCTGGACTCTGGCTCTCGCATTGAATCCCATCACCAAAGATTGCACCTTCATGATTGAACCTCTAATATCAACGTATTGGCGACGGTAGTATATACCTCTGACATTCTTCTGGATCAACGTAGCTGATGAGTTCAATTTGTCAGTTCTCAGCTTTTCTAGATGAGCCAGCATACCGGCCTTGAAAAAAATCTTCGTCAACCCGAGCTGATAAGTTTCGTCCTTCTCCATAGTACGCTTCAAGATCTTGTCACAAATATCGCGAATGATTTCCTCAGACATGTTTCCTGTGAGCAGACCTTCGTACTCATCTGAGTTTAGCAACAAATGGTATCTGCTCACAAACTCCTCGTAAGTCCATCTCGAAGGGAAACCTGCACAGGAGATTTTGATAGTTTCTAAAACACCACAAGCCCTGAGTTGAGAAAGAACCATCAGCGGGTCAAACTTCCAAGCAGACTTTTCTTCGTTAGGCTTGATACAACGAATGTAATGGACATTTGTCGAGTCAATAGTTTTCATCAACTCAATCAACGAGCCCTTGAAAATGGAACCAAGTGTTGGTTTTCTCTTGACAGCCTTCGATGGGCCAGGTCTCTTGGAAGCAGCGGTAGCGGCAGCTGCATTGACTTCTTCAACCTTAGCATTAGCTGCCTCCAGGGTTTTCAGAATTTCAACCAATAGTTCATTCTTCGCCTCCTTCAGCACCTCAAGATGTCCCTCGGAAACGCTGTCTCTGTTCTTCTCAATGAAACCCTCAATGTCGTAAGAAACATCCAACGCATAATGAGCAACGGTGAACTTTGTTTGTCCAAATCTTGGCTTCTTGAAAACCTTATTGGTAGGTGGCTTGTCCAGATTGTCATATAACTTCTGAACCCAGCTTTCGTCATTACCAGCAGGTAATCTAGATTCCTCATCCAACAAAGATAGAATACCCAGCTTTTGCTCGATCAAATCGATGCAAGGTTGGTTGTCACTAAATTCAATAAAGGACCACTCGATCTTCTCGCTGATATATTCTTCCTGCTCCAACTTGAAGACATGTTGGTTGAACTCTTGTTGCAACTTTTCATTGGCGTAATTGATACAAAACTGTTCAAAAGAGTTTTTCTCAAAATGTTCAAACCCATAGATATCCAAAACACCAATGAATGTCTTGATCTGTTGAAGAACTTCAGGGGGGCACAAATCTTGGTTGATGTATCCCACTAGCCAATCGAACAAGGCAGAGTAGATGTACTTCGCAACAGAGTCTCTGGAAACCAAAGCCTGTTTGTGGTTCAAGTTTGAGACAATTTTTTCCGATCTGGTGACAATCTGCTTCTTGGTGATCCACTTGGCAAAGTTGAATGGGTCAACGCCCAAAAGCTCACAGGCCTTTACCAAATTTGGTTCGTCTGAAGAAAGAACAGCATCAGTTCTGGTGGCCTTGACCTCAATGTTACCAATGTGAAGCAAAGCAGCTAAAATGGTGAAAATTGAGAATTGCTTATCAGAATCAATGCCGATCAAAGAAAGCGCGTCAGAGGTCTCTTTGTACTCAGCCTTATCGTCTATCCCTTCAATATGATGGTCTCCACCTTGATTCAAATAGTTGTAATCATCAACATTGGTCAATTTTAATTGAGCTTTTTGCTCATCTGAAAGACCTTCTATAAGTTGATAAAAAATGTGATAGTTTCTCTCCGACTTAGGTTGAAAAACCAATCTGGAACGCTCCAACAAGTACGTTCTGATTCTCGCACCAATGATGGCAGTCTTGTCGTTAAACAAGATCTCCAAGTATTTACCAAAACGGGAGGAGTTGTCATTTCTAGTTGTTTTGGCATTACCAAAAGCCTCCATGATAGGGTTTGTAGCTAAAATTTGCTTTTCTGTATCAGACATCTCAATTTTGGACGCGTTGTGATGGCCCATCGGCGATTCATTGTTTGAAATCTCCTCCACAGAAGCAAAGTATCTCATAATGTATTTCGCGGATACTGTCTTACCAGCACCGGACTCACCACTAACAACAATCGTTTGGTCCTTTTCATCTTGCTTCATACATCTGTAAGCATCTTCAGCAATCGCGAACAAGTGGGGCTCCAACTCGCCTCTTCTTCTCCCAGAGTAAGCTTGGATGATATCGGAAGAGTACATCTGATCCACCCTTTGGAAAGGGTTAGTGGCGATCAACACAATACCAGAGTATGTGTATATGTTCAGTTGTGAGTATCTGACTTTGATAGCATGGAGAACCGCAGGTTCGTTCAAATATGACAAGGATGTTAGGTCTTCAGTGGCCTCAAGAATAGGTGGATTTCTCAACAGTGGGAGGTCTGTGTTACTCTCCTCCAAGGAGTCGGTTTCAATATTCACAGCATCATCGGATTGATCAGTTTTGAGCTCCAACTGATGCTTCCCACCCTCGTTGGTATGCTTAGTGATTTCAGCACCAATCCATCCTTCCACATCACTCTGGATCCAGCAACGTCTGTATTCAGTTAGTGATCATAATTCCAGAAAGGGGCATCTAAGGAAGCGTAGGCTGAATACATACGTTCCCACGTCGTAAGTTGAAGCCATTTCGGTTGTTTAACACAGTTGAAGTGGCTGCTTGCGGGCTGGGCTCTTGTTAAACGCCTTTGTCAAAATGTTGAACTTCCTGTTGTTTTTCTGAAACGCGTCCACCAAAAAAAAAATAGCCTCGAAAATTACCTATTTGGGTATATGCTGCCCAAACCGGATTCAAATTGACAGGGTGTTTCGTTTCTTGTGGTTGAATCTGAATAAAACTGGAATCCACCAGTACGGAAATTTGGTACAGTCAATTTGAAGGCCTCAGTCTTCCCTCCTACTGTAATCACTATTCAATATCCAGTGGCAATGATCAGCTGGACTGATTTGCTGAGCCTTATAAAGTAGTACCTCCGAACCACAAAAATGAACAAAAATACCTACATTTTTGAACTTTAATACACAATTAACTATACACACAAATTAGCGTCTCTTTCTCCCGGGTATCACGCTCTATTCATCATCTAGCGGGTGCTGAACAACATCATTTTGCTCAGCAGCAACGGACTCGTCCGCTTGGTGTGTTGCAATGTCTTCCAGCACTTCCTCTTCCACTTGGGCCACGGTCTCCGGCTCATCCTCTTGGTGCTCAATAATGTCTGATTCTTCAGGGGAATCAACGTAAGTTTTCTCGACAAACTCAGTCTCCTCTTCAGCGGTAGTTTCTATCTCTGGGGTTTCAATCTCAGTTATTTCGGCCTCTTCGACTGAATCTTCTTCCTCATCATCATCAGCAACATCAACTTCAGACTGGCCATCCAGCTCAATATGAGGCTCAATATCCTTCAAAATTACGTCGCCAAGTTCCTCAATGTTCACAACTTTTTTAGCCGGAACTCCAAGGACATATTCAGTCTTGACAGGTTCCTCGGAAGGTACGTCGGCATCGAGAAGGGTTTTGGTCACTCGCTTGATGATGGTATCTGTCACAGGCAAGTCGCCATTCTCCTGCGCCATCTCCCTGCTCTCACGACTTTGAAACTCAATATTTGCCTGAGCTCTAAGGAGAGCGTAGTAATCGCCAGACTCATGGACGAAGGCCTTCAATGTGCCCTGGATTTCAGCAATGTACTGATTCAAAGCACCCAATTCAGCTTTCTTTGCGATCAACTCCTCGCGCTTGTCAATCAAACTGTTCTTAACCTTCACATATTGCCTCCAGTCTTGGAAGTTCTCAGTCTCAAGATCGGGGGTTTCACCTTCCTTGGAAATTTTGTTAAAAGAGTTGGAGAAAGTGGAATACATCATCTTCTTGGAGAACTCGTTGATGGCAACTTCGGCAAACTCTTCATAGATATCAACAATCATTCTTCTTTCATTATCAATCTTGACTTCTAGGTCCTTAATTCGAGAAATCAAGTAATCGTGAATCTGGTCCGATTCACCTGAGGCAAAGGCCTTATTCCCATTCAAAATACCACGGAATTCCTCTCTGGAAACCTTGTGATCAATGATACGATTCTCCTTATCCAACTCAACAGGTTCACCACTCTCCAAGACCGCAGGGTGAGAGTCAATGTTGTAGATTAGCTTAGTGATTGCGCCATAGTTGCTGTGCAACTCATTAGAAAATTTTTGAAGACGTCCAGTGATATCAGGTTGTAGTGCCTGTAGAATGTCAGATTCTAGCAGGTCAATAGATCTGTCAAAGTTCTTGAAAATATTATCGATAGTCTCGTTAATAAACCCTTCCCAACTGGCAATTTCGTTTGCCAGGGTTACTTCAAGTTCCTTTACCTCCTCATCCTCCTTTTCATTCTTCAGCAAAACGTCAAAAGCAGGTTCGTAGTCGTCATACTTAGCGGAGTCTTCGGTGGCAGTTTCAACAGCAACCTCAAGCTCTTCTGGAACTTCTGCCTCGTTTTGAATTACTTCCTTTGGTTCTTCAGTTTCAGAAGTGTTGTTTTCAATCGAAGTTGAGATAATCTCCCTCTGTGTTTCAGCAACAGAAGAAGTCTCCTCGTCCTCAATCTTCGAAAACTGTTTTAACTGGTCAAGGGAGGAGCTGAGCAAGGTCTTGGATATGTTCAGGATCTGGTTGACTCTTAACAAGTTATAGTACTTCACACAACAGCTCTTCAGAACTTGAATATGCGGAGCTAAATAAGTTTGATAGGGTGGTTCAATATGATCATCATAGAAAGCACTAATCTTTGGGCAAACATGCTTTTGTAACTGTGGTCTGATGGTACCGTCAAAAAACTCATTGGCTTTCAAAGCAGCTGTGGATGCGATCTTCTGAGCCTGCTCTGCAGCTATTGTAATACTCTCTAGAATGAATGCTTGAGCTTGTGACAGGCCTGGAATGATCCACTGGTTTAAAACAACAGAAGATCTGACAATAAGGACCTTAGCGCTTTTGCTCACTTGGGCGTAAGCGATTGTTGTCAACATTTTTAATTCAATCACTCCGATGGCTCCTTTCTCAAAGGCGATCTGAGCGTACTTCTTGTATAAAGCAGTGACATCCTCAAAATTTTCAGACACCTGTTTGGAATGTTGTTGGTAAACCTGCAAAGCCATGATCTTCTTGATTGCAGTTTGGACATGCGGCTCAACAAATGACTTGTACTGGGTTGAGACTGCCTCAGAAACTAAATCTAGAGCAGGTCCCACGTACTCCTCTTGCAGTTCGTTCACAAGTGGGCAAGCTTTCCCTTGTAATGGTGCGACATAGTGTTGGTAGTATGGATTGGTGGCAAATTGGCCAGAAACAGCTGCAAACTCCGCTTTTAGTGGGGCAAATGGAGCTGTCGAAAAGTCCACAGAACTCTTTAGAAGAAGCACTGTCAATACAACTAGTAGCACCTTCCTCAAGAGATTGGCCATTGCGTTTGAGTTGAGTACTGTGTTAAGAAAAGAGCTCTTCAGATCCTTTTTTTCGTTTTTCTCTCAAAACCAAAACAACAAACGAAAACAGAGAACGGACAATCTCCCCAAAACGGCCGCTGTATACAGTTCCAACGCACCAATGTCATTTTGGCTCTTTGGACAGCAACCAAACAGTGCCTCAAACCTCAAACGATTGTTGAGTTTGTACTATGACCAACGCCAGAGTGAGCCCCAGGGCCCTCAGCCAGCGGCTGCAATAGTCCAAGGAGAGGAGCAACTAGTGTCGGAGCAGCCTCTTTTCCAACAAAATGTCGATGAACGGGTCGACGTAAGTCCAGCTCGTGCCCTTCTAGGAAGTGTTCTTGCTGGAGGCTCATCTACGGAGCAGCTAGATGCGGAGCCGCTAGATGATACTGATATCACGCTCAACAGGAGCTTCCTGTGGAGCATCTTGGACGACCCTTCACTTCTCAATGAACTGAAACACCAGAACAACAAACTAGTGGATTTCATCTGTTTCGGATACATAAACGAGGATTCCAAAGGCAATTCCAAAGACATGGATGGTGACATAGATCTTATCGATGGTGCGAAAACGACTGGTGAAGATGAAAATGCAGACAGTTTGAAGCTTCAGGGCACTATTTCCATTTTGGAGGTTCTGGTTGATCTTGTGATTGACTCTGTCCAATGGTTCAAAGAGAATGAAGAAGCTCTTATGAATTTGAATGACCAATTTGAGTCGTCTAATGATGATGAACTTGAAGCTGTTGATGGACTCAATTCAGACCTGAACAGAATACATGTTGCATCAGAGATCCTGTCCTCCAACATCTGGTTAATTTCAGAAACAATGGTGGAAGATGCTCTACTGTCCAAACTATGGGTGTTCCTTTCGTGTGAACTTACAAATTCGTCGCCTACTATACCACTTTTTGTGAAGATTAACGAACGTCTTCTTGAATCAAGACCTGACCAGTTGCTTAACTTTGTCAGAAATCAGTCGAACCTTGTTGAAATGTTCCTTTCACATATTGATATTACCATAATAATGGATCTTCTACTGCGATTCATTACGACTGATAAGCCTGATATACCGACAGGCATCATTGAAATCCTTTCGGAGCAGGAGCTTATTGAGAAACTTCTAGATATTCTGCAATCAGAAACGGATTCTTCCACTCAGTCCTCTTGCGGTGACTTTCTGAAAGCGCTGATTTCGCTCAGTGCCAACACTTCCATTGATGAGAACACTATTGGTCCAAACTTGTTGATCAAGAAACTTGTGAGCGATAAGTCCATCGATAAGATCATTGAAATTATCCTTGACAGAGGAAGTGGTGTTTCGACAGTGGTGGGTGTGGTAATCGAGATTATTAGAAAAAACAATTCAGATTATGACCCAGTCAACTTGCTCTACGCTACATTGGAATCACACCCTCCTAACAAAAGAGATCCAATATATCTGGGGAAAATGTTGAGGAAATTTTCTTCAAATTTGGGAAAGTTCAACGACGTCTTATACCATAATGACAACACTTCTAAAAGGATTAAGAATCAGATACATCAGGAGATTGAACCTTTAGGCTTCGAACGTTTCAAGATATGTGAGTTGGTTGCGGAGCTGTTGCATTGCTCTAACATAGGTCTTTTGAACACTCATTTGACTGAAAAGATTATTGAAGAGCGTGAAAATTTTCTGCTTCAACAGGAAGATAACTTGGCTAATGCATTGAACGATGAGATCATCGAAGATGAATCTTCCAAAATCAACACTTCACTCAATATCTCCAATCTGAACATTGGTGGCACTTCTGAACCTTCTGTTGCTCTCAACTCAAAAAACGTTACTATTTCTCCAAACATGAACCCAGATGACCGAAATGGAGAATTGCCGATTGGCGAAGGGGATGAGCAGTTTGTTAGTGATGTCGCAATCGGAGATTCTCAGAACAGCACTGAATCTCTGACGCCAAAGAATACCAGGAAGATTTCGAAAAGAGAACAACTTCGTTCGAATCCCACTGTTGGTGACGATTTCAAGATCCAGCTTGTTGACTCGAAGATTTTGCAGAATATTATCACCATGTTTTCAAAGTTCCCATGGAATAACTTCTGGCATAACGTGGTCTTTGATCTTATTCAGCAGATTTTCAATGGACGGATTGACTTTGGGTACAACTCTTACCTGATTTTGGAACTCTTTGAGAGCTGTGATATCACTAACCTCATTATTGACGCTTATGAGCTGTGTAGTGAAACAGAAAAGAAGATGAATGTGCGACTAGGATATATGGGCCATCTGGTGCTCATTGCTGAGGAAGTTGTGAAGTTCAGTTCTATCTTTCAATCACAAAAGTTAAATGATCCTGAGTCTGACGAGTTAATTTACAACAAACTGGTTGACGATAAGTGGATCGATTATGTGACAAACATCCTGACAGAAACACGAGAACAATACAATGGCGTTCTCGGCGGTATTAAGACAGAGGAGTTTGAACAATCGGATTATTTGAATTCCAATGCGATCATCCTGGGACAGACTGAAGAGGAAATTCAAAACCAGCCAATCGAGGGGAGTGGCTTTGACTCTCCGGATGACGATGAAACGTTTTACGAGTCCAGACAAGACCAAAATGAGGATACTGAGGACTATTATGGAGACAATACTTCCATTGAATGATTTTATGTCTTACTTTCATGTTTATAGTCGACATTTGTTCCTAGGATGTAGACATCCCTATCAATTCCGTGTATGTTTTTCGCGAAAAAGATAAGATCTGAACCATTCATTATCATGGGTGTGAAAGATCAGTCCATTTCTAACTTCAGATAGACTGACTATGCACAAGAAAAGCAATGACTGATTACCATCTTCTTGTTCTGGTTCACGGGTGAGTGTCTTGAAGTGCAGTACAAGTATCAGTACTGATACAAAATATAGGCTTTGGGGAAACAAATCTCATTTCGACTATATATGCCAGGAGTTGGAAAGGAGAAAGGATAAATTGTCAGTCACCGAAACGTTGGTTGTACAGAGAGCTCATAATAATGAAGGATACCTCACACTAGATGGGATTGATGTCTGTGGTATACGTGTGGCACAAGAAGTACGATCACAAATTACCATGCTGGACCAGATCGGGAGGGTCAAGAAGATCTCAATAGTAGGTTACTCTTTGGGGGGGTTAATTTCAAGGCACGCTGTGGGAATTCTTTACGACTTAGGTGTCTTTGATCACATTGAACCGGTGAACTTCACTACATTTTGTACCCCACACGTTGGGGTTCTCACTCCAGGTTGGAACATCACAGTGAGGCTTTTCAATAGCATTGTGCCGTCCGTGCTATCACTTTCAGGCAGACAGATGTTTCTGAAAGATCACCAGTCAAGAGAAAGGTCGCTACTTTCGTTGATGGCAAATACAAACTCTGTCTTTTACAAAGGTTTGCAATGTTTCAAATACAAGCAATTATATGCCAACGCTATCAATGATAAAAGAACAGCATGGTGGACATCAGGGATATCACTAGTTGACCCATTCATCAAAGTCACTGAGAACACAAGTTTAGAGTCCTTGGAGTTCTCATTCGTTCCATCTTACGGCCCTATCATCATTGATTCGGATGCCGCATTCATGATTTCAGATAGGTTCACCTCCACCGAAGAAGAAGAAAACGCAGAGCCTTCTGATGAGCAGGTTGAGCAGTCAGGATTCTTGGCCAGAAAGCTGAGATGGGCCTATTTTGTTGTCAACTTGATCTTCTTTCTGCCAGTGTGGGCAATCTGGTTTATTTGTACCAACTTCCTTGAAAGTCTGAAGTCTTACAAAAGAATCAAGGAATCATTGAAAGAGCACGCACAATATCTTTCAAAATTGGCAGTCATTGAAGATGACTCTAGACTCGCTGATGAATTGACCGACACTGATGAAGAAACTGAATTCGATGACTACACAGATGCTGAATCTTTCAAAAGTTCAATATTCTTTGGTGATACTATCCAGATTGAGAACACCTTACAGGACAGAGCAGATGATCTGATGGAGAGTTTATGGGATGCAATGACCTCCAAGACAGCCACTGAGAGTGCCCGTATCGAAAAGTATGAGATCAAGCCCTTGGAAGAAGGAAACGACACCCTGGACTTACCGGTAGATACTCCAATTATCCGAGCATCAATAAAAGAGCTAAGCTATTTTGCTAAAGACTCCACAGAGGCGAAAAACGAGGTTTTGAAGCCTTTTACTCTCGATTTATGCGATGAGCAGGTGAAAATTGTGAAGAATCTAAACAAACTTGAGTGGGAAAAATATCCGATATTGATTCGCAAAACAACCTCAACACATTCTGCAGCTATTGTTAGAAACATCGATGAAGCTCAACTGTACGAAGGCAAAGTTGTAATCAATCACTGGTTGGATAGTGTGTTCAAACTCAAATAGTGATTATGTAATATAGCTTTTGTGATAGGGATCCGAGTTGCTTATGTAATGTTCTTGTATGTTTTGTGGTCCTCTAAAAAATTTGAAAAATCGACGAATAAAAAAGATCAGAACAAGGCTCCAGCTTCAAGGGTTCAATAACTAGTCTGAACATGTCCGAGTTTGGGAAGCTGTTAAAGAATTCCAAGTTCGCTTCTCTAGCCAAGGCTTTGAAGCCAGCTAGAGAGTCTATACACCCAACACACCAGGTTGTTGAGACAAGAAAGGCAGCGTTGGACAGACAAGAATGGGGTCTAAAATATGCCTTGCCATCCAAGATCAAATCGCGTTACATTACATTCAACAACACTGATAGCCAGGAGCGTATGGTTGATTTTGAAACCAACGGTGGTGACTTGTGGAAAAGACAGAGATTTGAGGACATGGGTCTAGTTCCGGCTCTAGAAGGTCCTGGCGCCAACCCATTATTTCACAAAAGAGGAAGCATTTCACGACAATCAATCGATTCAGTGTTGAAGGTGAATCAAAATTCAAAGAAAACAGAGGTTCAATCTCTTGTATCTGAGCTTTCTAAACTGAGACCCCAATTCAAGGAGAGTTTACTTCAGAGCGATCCAAAAGCTGTCTCCGAAAAGCAATTCAGTGCCTCCAACTTTGATGCACAGACACTATCCTTCCTGAAAGAGTACAAGAAGAAGACGAATGTTAACACTTTCCAGAGTTTGAAGCTTTCTGAAGGACGCAAGGTCCACGCTTATGGTGGTCTGTCATATGGTCTAAAGGGGAGATTAGCCACTGAGCCTAACGGTGTTGTACAACACAGCGTTGTTCCAGGTCGTTACCTAGCTGAACAACGTGTTGCAGTTGGTGGTTTCATCGCTAGAACTGAGAATCCTAGTAACCAGTTTAACAATGTCATCTCCAAGGGTGAAGCTAGAGAGACTGTTGTACCATTCCAGCCATCTGCTGCCGTCATCAACAATGATGGTTCTGTGAGAGTCGAATTCAGAACCATTTCAAAGCCAGAAAAAAAAAATTACCGTCCAAAGGGTGCTGCCACTGAAAAGGTCAGCTTGAGTTCACAATACCACAAATATCTGTAGGCTTTGGGGGTATATATTTGTATATAGGGCTAGAAATACGCTGAATTATTACGACTAAAAGAGAACACCTTTAGTAGATGGAACTTCGTTGGTTCCATTACTGGAAATGGCTTCCTTAATTGCAATGGCCAATGCTTTAAATGCACTTTCCGCTCTGTGGTGGTCATTGAAACCTCTCAAGCAATCCACATGCAAAGTCACATGGGCTGCTTGGGCAAAGCTCTCCAAAAAGTGAGGAATCATCTCACAAGATAGATCGCCAATCTTCTCTCTCTTTAAGCCAAGTTCAATCACAGCATATGGTCTGTTGGACAAATCAATTACTGCTCTACTGAGGGCTTCATCCAAAGGAGCAAAACCAGTACCAAATCTTTTCACACCTCTAACTTGACCAAGAGCTTGTTTGAACGCCTCACCCAAAGCAATCCCGACATCTTCGGTGGTGTGGTGATCATCAATATGCAAATCACCAATGCACTCAACAATAAGGGACCATCCGCCGTGTTTAGCTAAGGCATGGATCATATGGTCTAGGAACCCAACACCAGTGTGGATAGAGATGACTTGGGATGAAGTAGACTGGGATGCGTGCTCATCGTAGGACTTTCCTTCCAAAATTGACTTCTCCAGAGAGATCGGACCACCGTTTAAACTGACCGCGATCTGAATCTTAGTCTCATTGGTGATACGAGATATCGTAGCTCTTCTTTCAGCAGACATCTTAAGTGATCGAAGGAGAGAATTCCAAAGGAAAACAGATGATGGCTAAAGTAAACTGGTGAATCATTCGCAAAGTTCTTCATTCGCCAAGTTAAACCACAGTTGTCAATTCCGGGGTCGATGAGGAAAAGTCCCGGTACTTCTAGAAAACTTTTCGTTAACATAAGAGCCTTGAGAGATTACGCCTAACTGAGGATGAGCTTGGTATTCAAAAGACATTTTGCAGTTAGAAGTGCACTTCTCAATGCAGTTAAGCCCGGAATCCAGCACAAAAACAGTTCCAAGCAAGTCAGAGATCAAAATGTTGAGAGAAATCTACCGGCTCCAGGAAAGATGAAGGCTTGGGAACGTGCAGGTGAATCGAAAGATGAGTTCTTCACCAAAAGATACAGTCATGTTCATGCCAAAAGGCTTCAAAATGATAACCCTAAAAGACGAGAGGCATATACACAGAAAAGAAGCGAGAAAAGACAGGAGATTTATCAAGAATCGAGGAACGACAGGCTTCAACACAAAAGGAAGTTTCAACACCAGGATATCTACAGAAAGCTCAGTCCTAACCCATTCTCTGAGTTCATATATGGTACATCTTCTGTCCTTGCTGCACTTAGAGCTAACAAAAGAGATTTTTTCAACCAACTACTCATCTACAATCCAGAGTCTAAGAACCCCGAGATTCAATACCTTGCTCATCAACTCGGAATCAAGACAGTGCTTGTAGAATCCAAACAAGTACTGAATAGACTCACTGAAAATGGGATTCACAACGGCTATGTCTTGGAGACAAAGCCACTCACCCCACAACCAATCATTCAGCTTGGGGAGGTCATTGGGCAAGACTTCACAATTGATGAAGACAATTACGGCGAACTACTACCACAACCATACCAAACCAGTAACCCTAATCCTTTGGGAATATTTATTGATGGGGTCAGTGATCCGCACAATGTTGGAGCGATTATCAGATCGGCTTATTTCCTTGGTGCAGATTTCCTAGTGATGTCCGAAAAGAACAATGCTAAAATGACCCCAACTGTGACGAAGACTTCAGTTGGTGCAACAGAGTTTCTCCCTATTATGACAACAGCTAAACCTCTTCAGTTTTTTGAAAAGAGTAGAGCTAACGGGTGGTGCTTCATCTCTGCAGGGTCTATAGTACACCCCAAAGATGCCACAATATCCCAAACCCTCCAGTCAAAATCCATTGATGTGGAAGATTTGCATGCGACCCTTGAGAAAACACCATGCGTGCTCGTCATGGGCTCTGAAGGTGATGGTATCCGGACTACACTTAAGTTGAGAAGTGATTTCATTGTTGGTTTGAAGAGTGGGGCTAGCGTGGACCCCTCCATTGACAGTCTGAACGTGAGTGTGGCTGCAGCTCTGTTGATGCAAAAGACACTACATGGCTAAAGAATGACTTTATTTTCTGTATATAGTAATTCCACTTTGATAAACGTCTTCCCTAGCATGTATATCCGTGGATACCTGATGCTGGTTTTCCCGGCCCCGGCTATTTTTCAGTATGTGTCAAACCTTTTTACCGACAGCGATAAAAAAAAATTACCGGATTGTTGGAACTTTTCCAATGACCAAAAACCAACAAAATGTATTTAAACGAACCGCTCGGCTTCCTTATCCAAATATCCTTGTTGAATAAACAAAAGTGTCGAAATGACTAGTCACTCTGTGCAAGTGCAGGACTACAGCACAAACCTCTTCGCAGAAGGTCGCCACCGCTTCGAGAGCTCACAGAGAGATCGTATCGGGCTAGATATCGGAGGCAGTCTCACAAAGATCGTTTACACTATCAAGGACCGCATTTTCCTGGAGAAATTTGCAACTGAGAGCATAGAAGAGATATTGGTCTTCTTGGAAAAACTCATCACTTTGGACCAAGTAAAGTTCGAGTATGTTGTGACAACTGGTGGAGGTTCGTACAAGTTCTTTGAAAAGCTCAACCAGATCTTCACCATCAACCATGGAATAGATATTGTGAAGAGAGACGAGATGGAGTGTTTGATATATGGCTTGGACTTCTTGATCAACGATATTGAAAACGAAGTTTTCATCATGAACCACGAAACGGAACAGATCAACTATCTAAAGAAGATCGACATTAGCTATCCCTATATGCTGGTCAATATTGGCTCAGGCGTTTCTATCATCAGAGTTGATGGTCCAAACTGTCAATATGAACGTGTTGGAGGTTCTTCGCTTGGTGGGGGGTCGCTGTGGGGGCTCTTATCTATTCTTACTGATTGTGATGACTACGACTCAATGCTGGCACTGAGTGAGTCTGGCGATAACACGAAAGTTGACATGCTTGTTGGTGACATCTATGGAACAGACTACAACAACATCGGGCTGAAAAGTTCTACCATTGCTTCCACCTTTGGCAAGGTTTTCAAGAACACGAGCAGAAAGAAGAAGTCTATGAATGGTGTAAATAATAAGGTCTTCAAAGAAGCTGATATAGCCAAGAGTTTGATATACTCAATAAGTAACAACATTGGCCAGATCAGTTACCTTCACTCAAACATCCACAAAGTTGAAAACATCTTCTTTGGTGGTTCTTACATCAGTTCCCACAAGTTCATCATCAAGACGCTCAGTTATGCGATCAACTTTTGGTCCAAAGGAGAAATGCAGGCGCATTTCTTGAAACATGATGGCTACATTGGCGCAATTGGCTCTTTCTTAAGCAGCCATGAGAATGCTGATAAAGATATGAGGGACATAGACAGGGAACTCTTTGAGGGTAAGGCAGATGTGAAATACATTGAGTAAACGGGAACTACGTTGTGAGAGGAACTCACGACTTATTTATATAGCTAACTATTTATTTCTCAAGAATAAGGTTCAGATTACTACTTTGATGCATCATTTTAGAGATCTTATCGAGTCGTTATGACTCAAAAAGGCTTAGTGTATTGTATAATTTTGTCCGAACTATAGAAGACATTCTGAGTATTTATGGCTCAATCAATATCACAACTAACTTGATAGTGACAAAATTATTGTTGTCTGAATTAGTGCAATTTAATGCTACTTCACTGCTTTAATGGTCACAGTGGTGCTGGTTATGTGATCAGAATTTAATAATTATAATTGCCAGTAATAATACATACTTAAACTGTCCATCATTAACTATCTATATGTCCGTTAAAAAAGATACCTACCTGACTTCAAGTTTTGATTTGAGATATCCAATAACATTCTTCTGTATATCCGACGGTAAATCCGACTCGCTGGTAAGGGTTTTTAAGGGCTAAGGAAGCAAATCCAATAAAAATAGAGCGATTGAGAAAGGAACCTTCATCAGCTGATGAACATTAAGATCCTGTTCTCTTAATGTAATATTGTAACACACCTCTTTTTACCACTTGTGCTGCATTAGAATGTGGTTATTGGTTGTGCTATGGTAAGGCCACGGTATCTCGTAACCTTTCTCTTTTGGGGGGGAGTTATGATCCATTCAGTTTACAGAGGTTCTGGCCCAAAAAAAAAGGGTAAAGTTTGCCAGTGTCATAAAGCTGACATGAGGAGTTTTTGATCTTCAGTTGATAACGCTAGGATTAGGAAGCTGTGCCTGTAATTTAGATCGAGTTTTGAAGTGGTATTAATCGGAGTTTCCAATGTGTGACAGGTGAGATGAATACCGACACCAAGCTACGGCTAACTAGGCGAAAAGCAAAGGTGAGAACGTTGCTGGGAAGTCTTGAAAGAAAAGGAAAAGGTTACAGCGAATAATTTGCAGGAATAAAAACACAGTCTACAGCTTCTGTGAACTGCTTGGGACGCCTGATGCTGTTTTCCAGATGGGAAGGAGTATTTGGAAGGAAAAATAGTGTTGATAATAACTGGAAGCGGTTTTGTAGGACCATGATGGCTGCTTTTGGGCCAGAAACAGGGATTCTGGGAGTACTCAGTAGCATCATTTCATTCATATTAGCCACACTGCGGTAAACAGCTGTGCAGCAACAGTTGTCTCGATGGGACCCCACCTCTCCTACCAATCGCGTCAACGAAAAAGCTAAGAAAAAGCGGCCCTTCGAAAAGGCCAACGGAAAGAAAAAGGCGGCAAGCGCTGACCTTTCTTCTCTTAAAAACAATTTCAGTCGAACCACTGGGTCCTCACAAAAACAACAGCCGCTCTGAAGGATGGAACCCGTAAAGGAAGGAGTGCCATCTTCAGTTGCACAACCTCTTGTCCAGATACCTCATCACGACAACCACAGCACTGTAAGAACTCACCTTGATCCTGGCACTTTGCCACTAGAACTACGACAGAAAACTAACACTTTCCAACAGCGCATTTCCATCTCAGCCATACTTAGCTCGCCACCAACTGAGCCTTCGGCAGATCAACAACGTGCTGCACTAGCTGAAACTGTCATGGAGCACAGATCTGAACCTGTAGGTCCATTGCCTCTGCCACCAAACTTTGCTCAGCAACTTGCTGACGCCAATCAGCTTAAGTACAAAGATGAGAAGGATTCATACCTACACAGACTCAAATCACAGCTTGCCCACATCACTACATTGGATTTGCTAGCTCAACAGTCTGAGAGCTGGGAACTTCTTAACCAAGAAGAATTTGATTTCTTGGACAGAGCGTCCCATGAGAATCTAGAAGTCAAGAAACTTTTGAAACAATTATCATCCGCTGATTTGCTGAGAAAGGCAACCAAAGCAGAGCAGAAGGATGACGCCGCTCCAGCTGCTAACTCAAGGAAGAGAAGAAATTCCGAGGAGTTTGATAACCTCACCAAGGCGGCTAAATTGAAGCTCAACAAGTCGATAACTCCAGGAAAAGAAGGGAATAGTCTTCTTCAAATAGCGCCTGCACCACCTGGTGAACCAGAGCCTAAAAAGCAACTGAACCTCAGACAGAAAGCCTCAAGGGCGAACGCCGAGAGCAAAATGGATGCCATGATGTTGGAAACACCAGAAAAGGCTGCTTCTGCCGATGCCGAACCTTCTTCAAATACACCAAAGAGACCCCAATTGAGTGCTAAAGAGCTAAAAGCTATCCAAAGACAGTATGATAACACCTACTTTACCATATGGAAGGACTTGTCTCGAAAGGATGCCTCAAAGGTACACAGATTGTTACAACAGGCTATTCAAACCCGTCAAGTTAACGCTAGAAAAACCTCCATTTTGTGTGCTCGTGAAGCTAAGAAGTGGCAGTTAAGAACAAATAAAGGTACAAAGGATATGCAAGCTAAAGCTAGACGAAGCATGCGTGAAATGTTTAGCTTTTGGAAGCGCAACGAGAGAGAAGAACGGGATTTGAGAAAGAAGGTTGAAAAAGAGGCTATGGACCAAGCCAAGAAAGAAGAAGAGGCCAGAGAAAGTAGAAGACAGGCCAGAAAGTTGAACTTCTTGATCAGTCAGACTGAGTTATACTCCCACTTTATTGGAAAGAAAATCAAGACTGATGAGTTAGAAGGTAATGTGACACCTGGAGTTCCAGACACCAGATATGCCGATGTGAAAGTGCCCACTGATGCCAAAAAAACTGACGTCAGCGCTATTGACTTCGATTCTGATAACGAGGAGGAGATTCAGAGGGCAGCAGCAGCCAATGCGCAGTCTGCGTTGTTGGAAGCACAAGAGCGCGCCAGACAATTTGATAACAACGGTAAAACCAATGGCGAACTAAAACAGATTAACATTGACGATGATGACCTTAACTTTCAGAACCCAACATCCTTGGGAGACATTACCATCAAGCAATCGAGTCTGTTGAACTGCACTTTGAAAGAATATCAAGTCAAGGGCCTCAATTGGTTAGCAAACCTGTATGATCAGGGTATCAACGGTATTTTAGCTGATGAAATGGGGCTAGGTAAGACCGTACAGTCTATTTCTGTTCTTGCGTACTTGGCTGAAACGCAGAATATCTGGGGCCCATTTCTTGTTGTATCCCCTTCATCCACTTTGCACAACTGGCAGCAAGAAATCTCCAAGTTTGTTCCTGATTTCAAAGTTTTGCCATACTGGGGTAATGCTAAGGACCGTAAGATTTTGAGAAAGTTTTGGGATAGAAAGAATGTCACATACACCAAGAACTCCCCATTCCACGTCTTAGTCACTTCATATCAGTTGATTGTCCAGGATATCCAATATTTCCAAAGAATCAAATGGCAGTACATGATTCTGGATGAGGCACAAGCAATCAAGTCATCCCAGTCATCTAGATGGAAGTCTTTGCTAGGCTTGCAATGCCGTAACAGATTATTGTTGACAGGTACTCCTATCCAGAATTCTATGCAGGAACTATGGGCCTTATTGCATTTCATTATGCCCACATTGTTTGATAGCCACGATGAATTTAGTGAATGGTTCTCTAAAGACATTGAGAGCCATGCACAGTCCAACACACAGCTGAACCAACAGCAATTGCGCCGTTTGCATGTGATTTTGAAGCCGTTCATGTTGCGTCGTATCAAAAAAAATGTCCAGTCAGAGTTGGGTGAGAAGATTGAGATTGATGTATACTGTGACTTGACCACCAGACAGCAGAAGCTATACAAGATGCTTAGATCTCAGATATCACTCCTGGATTTGATGGAGAAAGTGAGATCTGGTTCTGATGATTCAAACCAGTCTTTGATTAATTTGGTTATGCAGTTCAGAAAAGTCTGTAACCATCCGGATTTGTTCGAAAGAGATGATGTCAGGAGTTCATTTTCTTTTGCGCAATTTGCTGAAACTGGTTCTTTAATCAGGGAGACCAACGAGTTGGATTTCAGTTATTCCACAAGATCAGAGTTGAAGTTTAGCTTACCAAAGCTGATCTATAGAGAGCTCTTGACGCCTAATCAGAAGAACCAATTGGATATCAAGGATTATACTTTAAACAGTTTGATGAATATCTGGAACTCGGAATACATCAACGAGAATTCGAAGGATGATGATGCATTTTCTTGGTTGAGATTTGTTGACCAGACTGCCAACAGTGTTTCAAAGGTTGCTAAAAATGGTTTGATTGAGAGAGCTATTGACTTGAGAACGTACACGGAGCCTAAAGCGATTAAGGAGGGAGAAGAAATATCTGACGATCGTCAATTCTTATTGATAAACCCGCCAAAGATTGAACCGTATCTAACATTGGTTCAAGACAAAGTTTACACTGACTTATACCTCAATGTCCACGATTCGCCAGTAATCCCACCTGCCTGCGCTCCACCTGTGGAAATTTCATGCTCTGACCGCTCCTTCATGAATGACATGTCCAACGAACTCTTCAATCCAAAGATCAGACAGGCATTGACAACACTGTCTCTTAACACACAATTGGATCTAATACAGAAAGGTGTACCCCTGTCTATGTTTCCAAAGGCTGAGATGTTACCTGCTCCATTGAATCATAAGGTCGGATACTCTTCAATCCAGATGCCGTCAATGGATACTTTCATTTCTAACTCTGCGAAGTTGGCAAAGTTGGATGAGCTTTTGGTTGAGTTGAAGAAGGAAGATCATAGGGTCCTAATCTACTTTCAGATGACTAAGATGATGGACTTGATGGAGGAGTATCTCACCTACAGACAGTACAAGTACTGCAGATTGGATGGTTCCTCGAAATTGGATGACCGTCGTGATTTGGTGAGTGATTGGCAGACGAGACCTGAGCTGTTTGTATTCTTGTTGTCTACGAGAGCTGGTGGTTTGGGTATTAACTTGACTGCTGCAGATACTGTCATTTTCTACGACTCTGACTGGAACCCAACTATCGATTCACAGGCTATGGACAGAGCTCACAGATTAGGTCAAACACGGCAAGTTACTGTATACAGATTATTGGCCCGTGGAACCATTGAGGAGAGAATGAGAGACCGTGCCAAGCAGAAGGAACATGTCCAGCAGGTCGTTATGGAGGGCAAATCCGCGGCAGAACAAGACGAGGATGTGGGTTTCCAGAAGGCTGGTCCTAACGTGGCCTTATGGTTGTTGGATGACGAACAGGCGGCGGAGGCAATGAGGGGAAAGCAGTTGGAGGATGAGAGAAAAGCCAATAAGAAAAAGGCTGTCCAAGCAAGAAAGGCAGCTGCAGCGGCTAAGAAGAACTTTAACCTTGAGGACATGTATCATGAAGGTGAAGGGAACTTTGATGATGGCACCAATGGTATGCCATCAAGAAACATAACGCCAAGTGTTGGTAGCTGAAAGAATGCAGTATGTGTAATAATGACTTGTTCTGTTTAATGATTGAGGGTGAAGATAGACAATTTTGTTACGAATTTGATTGTAGCAGACATATCTGTATTTTAAAATGCAAGTTCTATAAAGCATCAATGTTATGAATATCTTCCAGTATTTTGTCGGAGAAGAGGGAGAGGACTTCATTCTCTAAGTCTAGGTCCTCGTGAGATGATTTTGCCTGTATCAACGCCTTGGTGAATCTAAGAGACCTTGGAGCTATATCTGCACTTTGCTCATCTAGCACCCCGCTTTTAAGAGCTTTAAGAACACCATGTTTTGATTTAGTATCAACACAATTCATCACCAGAAAAAAACTAGCAGCCTCGATGAGTAACTGAGCATTCTTACCATTGGCCAAAGCTTGTGATGTACTGACTTGGGATAAAAAGTAGTCAATTATCACGTCATCCCCTAGGAGATCCATTATGGTAGTGAGTGACTGGTAATCTAAAATAGGAAGAATTGAGGACTGGCCCCAGTTCAAAAGTGTGTGGAATTTGGCATGGAAAGATTCAAGAAGCGAAGAGTACTCAAAAGGTTTCTGTTTTGAAGGGTCATCTAGATTTGAGGAAGTGGTCGCTAACTCATTCAATGAACACTGAAAGAACCCTACTGGCGAAGAATTCTTTTCTGAGGCGTGGTGAAGATTAGACAAAAATTCTGGATCAATCTTAGTGCCATCCGAGGAAGTGTCTAAATGCTCAAGCACCTTATATAAGCCATTGGTGAAGTTGGACATGATGATCTTGTGAATATGAATGGCATCACCACTAATGTCCGAAGGATTTAATAACGTTTTTAACAAGCTCAAAATAATGCCCACATCCTGGTTTTTCCACAAGTAGTTTTCACTCCAGGCTAAGATGCCCACAATAGTGCTTAGTAAAAATGGCTGCAAAAAGTACTCAAGACCGCCTTTGATGGTGTCGATATCAACAAGTCCCTGAAGACAACCAACAAAAGCCTGTTGGAATACACTTGGGAATATCCCAAAGCAATCCTGCATGGAGGACATTCTCATCAGATCATCAGATATACCACCTGAATCGAATAGGGCAGTCATCCAGTTAGTCAAGATATCCAGCTGATTGGAGTCATTTTGATTGAGTTGTCTTGACGTGCCCAAATTATTTAGGTACTCAATACAAAATGACTGTTGTGTCTTTTCCTGTTTGTAAGATATCAGCTCATCCAGGGAGATATTGCAAGACCTCACAATCAATAGAAACAACAAGAAGACACATCCAAAGGCAGCATAATTATCCTGAAAGTTCATGTCTTCAGAATCTGCTTGTGTTTGATCCAAATAATTCATCATCGGTTTCAAGATGGCAGATGGTGAAAGATGGAACAGAACAACAGTGAGTGAATCAGGACAGAGACCTAAAGCAACAGATATTCTGTACAGGTGTGGTTTATCATCTTCACTGATAAATGTGTGAATCGCCGAAAGAATAAGCTTTGATACTTCCACCTGTTTCGGACCTTCCATCTCGTTGATTAGACGCAGAAACTCCAGCAAACCAGATTCCCCTAGAGAGACAAATTCAGTGTTGATGGATATTAGCGTGCGCGTTAGCGTCTCCTGAAAATCAATTGGTTGGTTCATTGCGTCATAAACGTCATCCGTTGTTGGCAGATTTCTTCCATCTGCAGAGGCATCTTCGTCAAGGATAGTTTTGAATGAACTTTGAGGAAGAAGACCCAGAGCAATGCAGCTCTTCAAGAAGTCATGCCTCACATCAGTAGTTGTGGAAGGGAAAGATGAGAACATATCATCAAAGTTACTATCAGATGTGTTTCCGCCTCCACTCAGCTGCTTGATGGTTTGAAGGATCTTTGGATCAATTAGATGGAACGCATTCGTCAGTGATAGTTCAATATTTTTGAGGTTCAGTTCTTTAATCAACAGAGGAAGCCTCTTCAAAAGAAATAGTCTCCAATTTTGCACAAAGTAGCTATGTAGATTCTTGGATTGTAGTGCGATTGAGTAACCTTCAAATGAAATAGCCAACAGCTCATTTAAAGTGTTCTTCGTTGTCTTCACTTTAACGAACTGGTCAAAAATAGACAGGAAGGTGTCCTTGTGAGTATTCCAATTCAAAATTGCAGAGTTTAGCCAAATGAACTTTGGAAGTTTGTTGGTTTTCAGGAAGGCAGAATGCACGCTGAGGCTGTTGATAGTTGGATTGATTGAAATAGATTGTCTCAGACTCCCACTGATGGACCCTCTCTTTGTCACTTTCGCCAGTACCTCTTCCAATTCTTCAGTAAGAGGTTCAAATCTGCCTTTGCTTTCAGTAATGAGTGTTGTGAGTAGATCTGTTTGCTCTGGGGTAATGACAGTTGCTGACAGGATTAGCTTTGGGAGTAGAACAATAAGAAGGTTGATAAAGCACTGGTGAAGCTTCGCAATCTCCTGTCTCTGTTCCAACAAAAACTTCATATACTTGAATACTGCCTCCACGTTCTCGTATATCTCTAGATTACTGAAGACAATGTTGGATTGATCTTTATCGTTTCTAAGCTCTGTTATTAATGCGCTCAAGATCAAAAACTGGTTGTGATCACTAGCCAATCTGAGGTTGGAAGCAACTGTGGAGAACTTCAAGTTTGTGGACTGGTCTGTGAGAGAAACTGTTGATATATAGACTACCAACAGAGGGTCTAGTATTTCTGCAGTGGATAGTAGTTGAATGATGTCATGTTCAACCACCTCCTGTTTATGATTCAACTGCTTCAGAAGCGCTTGAAAGGAGTCAGGAGGAGCCCTTCGTGAAAGGCAGAAATCCAAGAGGGCAGCGAACTGCAGATCAACCATCGTAATGAGGGGAATGCCTGACTGTTGACTTCTCAATGTTTAACCTGTGATCCTCTGAGTGTGAACTGTAGGCCTTTTAGGAAACACTCGGGACAGTGAAGAAAGATACCGAGGGCGAATGTCATGTGAGAGCACGTGAAGGAAAATTTTCGTTTTGTTGTTTGTTTGCCCAAATTTGAGTTTTTTCTCACCAATGATGTTCTGATCTGTGAAAAATCAATCATCCTTTGAGCTTTCAGAGATTGAGACGCTTCGAGGAGAACTTAGAAGTCTGTTTGACTGGTGAAGAGATCGTTGAATATTCGTTCATTTGTTAAGCGCACTCATATTCCTTTTTCCACATTTGTTTGATACTGCTGAACTTGAATCTTCTTTGTTGAAGAAGCCAGTTTCACATTCACTTGTTCACCATCTTTGATATTCCCCTATATATGATGTTCCATACCAACGCTGATACACAATCAGAGCAGGTTTACACTCAAGTTGACACCCAAGTCCAAAAAGGGACTGTTAATGCGCTCCCAACCAACAGAAGTGGTGCTATCAACAGTTCTGAGGTTACTCCAGATGCCTCCAAAGTCAGAGCTGAGAGCTTGCCTTTTGGTTACCAGTTTAGTGAAGTAGAGAAAGCTATTTCAAACTTCACCAAACATCAGCCGTTCAACCATCATTATGCTCCTAATGTTAACGTTAACAGAAATCACCACCACCACCATCACCACAACAACCACAACAATAGATTCAACAATAACAACAACGGTAGCAGTTACAACCATGGGAGATACCAGAAGCAGCAAAACTTCAACGCTAGTTCTCAAATGAAGCAGCAACAGCCTTCGCAATATGTCAACAACAACAACAACAACAGCAACAACAACAACAACAACAACAACAACAACCATAGCAACAATGGTCAGTCAATGAACCGTTTCAGATCTATGAACAATGGTAATGGCTTGCACCAACAACAAAACATCCTTGTTCAGCAGCCATATCAACAAGTTCCGCAGCACAACAACGTCTACCAACAGAACCAGTTATCAATGAACTCATCCACATTGGTCAATAACGATTATGTGAAGTTTGATTCGTTTCAAGCCGTCCAACCTCATTACAGTCACTCGGATTTGATGAGAAACTCTTCTCCAACTTTCCAACCTGCTATTAGATCAGGATCATCGACCGGGTTTGGTAACTCATTGGAGCCAATCCACACTAATGGTTCGTCACCATTTGCTTTGAATGGTTCAGATTTCTTAAACACTCCATTGACAAACTCCTCTACTCCCGTCACCTCTGAAATAGACCAGAATCTCTCGTTGAATGATTCTAATACATATCTGGGTGACATTTGGGGAAGTTCTAAGAGTGGTTTGAAGAACTCAACTTCTGTGTGGGCATAGGCTTCCAGAGGTGGAAGAATTTTGTTTTATTCTTATGTGTTATTGTTGATTTGGTTAAGGAGCCTTTGATCTGAGTGTGCATCAAGGTGTGGTTTTACAAATAGAAATATGAGAGAAAGAGAAGAAAGATAGAGAAAAGGAGGTAGAAAGAAGTGAGAGAGGAAGAAAGAAGAGAAAGACTGAGGTGACTAGTCCGCATGAGATTTTTGTTTTTTTAAGGTGTGAATGAGGTGCATTTGATTTCATGATTTATTAATTGAAACTGGCTGGGTTTCGAAGGTTACAATTTGTGTTTGTTTTGTTTGAGAGTGAAATAGCGAGAGATTTATGTCCCTTGTTGTGTTTTTGCGTTTTAAGGTTAAAGTGTCTTTGGTATGGGATATTTGGAAAGACTTTCTGTATATATTCAACGTTTTAATTAATAAAGAAAAGGTGTTATTTTGGTCAATTGTATGGATTGACAGTTTCGAGATGCTGTGTTTTTTTGTCTTTGTGGAAGACATGGGGGGTAAAAAATTGAAACAAGTTCTAAGATAGAAGAGAGGGAAAAAGTTTGAGGAGAAGTGCCCACAATTGTGGTTCTTTGCTTTCGTGCTACAACGTACGTTCAAGGCTTGAAACTTTGAACCTTGAAATACCATCTAATCTTGCTATAAACTTTTGTTGCTATTGGAAGACCGTCTCCCATACCCTCACAATGATTATTTTAAAAAATGAAATGTTCTCTTGTCCATCTTGTCTGCTTTCTCAGAAGGCTCAGAGATGCTACCATTTGAGGGAGAAGAACCTTGTATCCATCAAATCATCCTCTGATGTCCATATCAATAACTCTGATGACACAGAGCCGCTCAAGATACATGGGTTTTACAGGTTGAAGATCAGCACCAGTTCATGTCAGCCACTTGTCAAGCAGAAGATCTGTCCTCAAAATCACCTCAATGATGAGATACTCTTTCACCGAGATTTGAAGGTTGATGAGAAGGCTCCGGTTGGACCTGTAATTTACATTTTGGATGATGAGACCGAGTTGGAGCTTGAGAAGTTTACTCCAACCATGGAATTGCCGGTAGACAACTATGAACCTTCCGTACCAAAAGGCTCTACTGGATTTAAGAACAGGATGCTACTTGATTTCAAGTTCAATAAGGCAACGAAGAGTTCTGCGAAACGTGACAAACGCACCGCTAGCGATTGGCAGAGTGTTGTTATCAGGCCTGTGGATGTATATGCCCAGCCACCTTCACTGGTTCCTGGTTACTCCAAATTCCTGCAAAGCTTCTCAACGGGCGGCGGCACTGGCAGCCATTCTCTTCACCCAACTTTCCCAGTGGAGGATCCATACAAAATACCTGGAGCCGCCGTTACCTTGATGAGAGCCAAACATGCTGTTAGTGAGGATTCAGATGTTGAAGAAGAACCTTGGGTTATTCCTGCTGAACCGGTGGAAAGCTATTCGAATGTCCAATTGAAGGACCCTGTGAATAACAAGATCGATGAACTCTTGAAGGACACTGAACTGCTATTGAAAATGTTTCTTGAGGACCAACCGCCAATTGAAGATTCTGCAAGGAACTCATCGCCTCATGCTGTCGATGAAGAATTGACCTCACTTCCAGATTTGGTTTTTTGATGTTTTATTTAGGTTGGTCATGGGAAACGATTGTTTGCAGTACTTTAATTAACGTAGTCTAGGCAACTTATGTCTCCAAGGATTTTGTGTCAAGATTTGTGGGTCATGGAAAAAGTTTGAGCAAGACAACCAAATGAGCTCTTGACTGTAGGTGGTACAGAGTAAAGCTCTCTTTCATTCCTTTGCGTGTTCCATTGGAGACTTTGTTGTTAATTGCTACTGTTCTAGTGTTATTTCAAGATGGGAGCAAAACCCTGCCCACGGTGTTCTAGTTGCACAGCAGTTAGGTTAATACTGTGTTGTTATAAGGAGCCAATCTCCTCTTATATGATAAAAACTGGCTCGAGAGAGGAAGAAGAAGAAGACGAAGACGAAGAAGAAGACGACCAGAAGTACTTAACGGCCTCCGAGGTACAAATGTTATTCATGAGACTTAATATTGGGTCATGGGCTCCGTTTGAAGATGCCGAAGACTCTGAGAGGAGGAGTTCACCATCCAGCATATTCAATCTGAGAGTTGGCACGCGCAAAAAGAAACTCAGCAGAAGAGCCTTGGAATCAAGGGAGAGCGATGAGCAGAAGAAGCCAAGAAAGCGGCTACCACAAACCGGAGGATACATAATGAAACCAAGGTCTGCCAGAAGGAAACTTGAAGGTGAGAGCACTTTTACGATAATTCATACCAGCAGCTATCCCTGTTAAGAAATACTTCGTTTGTGCTGAACAGCAGGATTGATTGATTTCAGGGACTGATGATTTGGACCAGAGACCGTAAAAAGGTGGCGAGGGTATCTGTGGTGGTCACTCCTCTTGGGAGGTTTGATTCTGGCTTCTGTTATTTGAGCTTGAATTTGAGATGTCTTGAGGGCCTTTCAGAGAAAGTGAGTGGGACTTGAAAGGTACTTGTTTTCAGAAAGGGTCGCATATTGACCCGAGCAGGCGAACATGACTTTCGTTGCCTAAACTGCCAGCACCAGCTGGAGACAGCATCGCGATAAGGAGATAGAGGAGTGGAATATACATTCATAAGTTGAACAATACTTGAAAAGTGAATAAGGCCCTTATGAACTTTCATTCACGTCGTCAGAAATTGAAGCAAAAAATCACTACATGAAGAAATTAATAGATAGAGAAGATCGTTATCTAATATGTTATTAAACTTGACTTGAAGGATAATTCTGTGATTCTTCAAGAGGATAACTTTCTACATCGGCTCCTTCAGCATTTTTGAGTGGGTATTGGGCCAGCTGCTCATCAGTAAATTCCTTGATCTCTGACTTATCATTCTTTTCGGAGCACTCTTGAGAAGAGGAGCCATCATCACCAAAGTGCTCATCATACTTATAGAAGCCTTTGCCATTCCATTCACTAATACGCGGGTCCTTCTTCTTGTAAGTGTGTCGTGCTGCAAAGGACAAATCCCACGTGAAGATGAAGTAGAGGGCGAGGTAGAAGAAGGCCAATGTCCATTCAAAGTAGCTGGAGACACTCTTGCTTGACACAAGCTCAAATGATAGAGCAAAAACAAATGACAAAACAATCCAAATGCTCTTTAAAAGCCCCGAAATCCGGAACTTGTTCCAATAATGGTGATCGACATGAATCAATTGATAGTGCTTCCCCATAAGAAAATATTGCACAATTACGCAAATCATAGACATCATTACAAAGAAAATGAAAACACCAAGCAAGGAATGGTGAAGAGTTGGCCACTCTGTAGTCTTAAAGATTGCGCACAGGAGAATTCCAATTTGGCCAACTGTTCCTAAAACTGTGGCCGCAAACAAGAGGTTCCGCTCATTCTTCTTGAACCAGAATTGGAGTTCACCACTCTTTCTTAAGCGATACTCGGTAATGAGGGTCGCAATATAGCAAATACCCTGTAAGCAAGCACCGGTAATAAACACTGGCTGCATGTCTGTAGCACCAATATGTGAGATGTAGACTGGAGTCTGATGCCTACCCACAAATGGGTAAATTGGATGGCCTTGAGATGACCAAACAGCCAACAGAGTAATGAGCATAGCGATCCAGGAAACGCCGCCAGCAATGGGGATAAAAAACCACCAGTTCTTCGGTTTGGAGAGCCTTGACATGACAGAAGTTTCAAGCAGAAAAGAGCCAAATTGCGGAACTAGAGCTCAAGAATATGCGAAGAAAAGAACACTATTTGCACTGGGGGGAGAGATATTAAAGATGGTCAATGGAAGGATACCCAAGGATAAGAGAAGTGGAACTTGAATGCTTGAACTTCCTTGAGCAAAGAGGTATGTGAGAAAAAACAGCGAGCACAAGTTTTTTCTGGAACTTTTGCTGTCCATTGGCAATAATTTCTCAATGATAACGAATCTTCCAGGTATTTCTGTCTGACTCGATACTGGAATCGCAGCCCCGGGATCATAAACTGATGACGATAAAGCTGAAATTGAGGGAGAGGGGCTCGTCACTTAGGAAATAGTTTTAACTAGTTTAGAAGCCAATTGCTTGAAGACAGAGTTGACCAGAGCCTTTCATTCTTCTTTTGGCACATAAAACAAGTAAAAGTAAGGGTTCATGCTGCTTGGGCGTTCATTTCCGGGTGAAAAAAGAAAAAACAGGACCTCGGTTATTTGTTCTTTCTTTCTGTTTTGATTTTGTTTTTTACGCGTACCCTCTGGTTTGATTCTAAGGCGCAACGAGTCATGTCACAGAAGTACTCCATCACTAGCAATCCTGCAAACAACAACAGGAGGAAGTCTGTGTTCACTCCCAATCTCAACAACTCAAATCTCACCGAGGCTGCTTCACAAACCATTGAGTTGGAGAGACTGGAGCAGGAGATAACTCTGACATTACAAACCATTGACAAATCTTTCTCCAAGTCACATAAGATCATTAATGACAAACTCATACCAATTGTGAAGAGATATCACACAAACTCAAAGAAGATCTGGACGGGAGTGAATTTCTGGAAAACCTTCCTAGAAGCCAGTGCAAATGTCGAACTGAGGGGGTATGAGGAAGCTGTGGAGCAAGAAGAATTCAACAATAAAATATTGGAAAGTGAAGATCCTGAACAAGGTGAAAGCCCATCGGATATTGGAGACCAAGAAATGAAACAAAATGAGGATATGAGCCCTGTCAAGGTGCCAACAAGCATTGGCACCCATACTCTGGGAGGTGATGATGTCTTGATGGAGAGCACCGACTATGGCATGTGCAAAGGTAGTAGAGGTTCTGAATTGAAAAGCAACCCAATAATGCCACAGATCAATCAGAAGAATATTGGATTTGACACTTCAGATAGCATTATTCCATCCCTTCCACATGTCACTGTTAATTTGACTAATACCAATGAGACTGATGTGAACCAAACTACACCGACGTTACAAAGAACAGAATCCAGGCACTACGTCATTCACAGCAACCTGGATTCCACATATAAGCTGGAAGTGTCACCTCGAAAATCCCACAAGAGAGCCTCTGTCGTGAATACATTCTCCCCAAGCAAAGGTGCTTCCAAAAAGAGAAAATCGTTTTATCAGCAAAAGTTTGATTCATCACCATTTGAAGCCGAGCCACCACAGCTTCGCTCTGATGTCCAGTTTAGTCCCGTAAGGAGAACTTCGCCATTACCCAAGTCATCGGATAGAACAAGTCTTGCTTGCCCCGATGAAAGTGATACTCAGCGATTCCCACTAACGCCGAAGTATGGCGCCGGTGGTAATTTGTTACGGACGCCTGGTCAGGTGGACCAAGTGGCCAAACGCTACAGCGGGAAGTTCCAACCTGACACTTCTAGGGACAAAAACAACACGCTTACTGATGGGTTTGAAGATTCTGAAGAGGCACCAAACCTCTCTCCCCCAGTGACAATAAATTTTGCAACTGCCCTAGAAGTTGCCTCGGGAAGACAAACTGCACAGATAAAGGTGAAGCAGATTCTCAATAATGTTAGTGGAATTGATGACTCTGGTGCTACTGAGAACTCATTTTCGGTGGGGAAGGGGAAGGAGAGCATGAACGATGATGAAGATAATGCGTTTCTTCGGGGGCCTTGAGAAACATGCAACGATCAGGAGTTGGAGCGAGCATACCTATTTTGCAAGAAATATATGGTGCCTAAGAATAAGTAGTTTCCTCCAATAACGGGAGTACTACATAGTGTAGTATATACTGTCCTTACTTGTTCCACGGTTGGGCCACACTTAACTGTTTTTTTTTCGTTCAAAAATGCCAATGGCAATTTGTAGTTATGTATTCAGAAAAAGATCTAACCTTTACTTAAGAGGGTTTGACATGGGTAACGCAATGTCTTCAAGTTTCGCCCCAGAGTGTACAGCAGCTAAAAAGGAATACGATGACTGCTTCAACAACTGGTATTCTGAGAGTGAGTATTATTGTTACAGATTTTTCCACTTGAGCGCCCTCCCAGTAACTAACAAGATCAGAGTTTTTGAAAGGGAAAAGTTTGTACAACGAGTGCGATGACCTTTGGCATGATTACAAGGCTTGTGTTGACGTATGTATTTTTATTTTCCTCTAGATGCAAAAGTGGATGCGAGTACTAACTACTGAGGGACAGTTGGCACTAGCGAAAAAGGGAATCCTACCAATGCTGGAAGAAGCTAGGGATGAGGCTCCTTTTGAGAAAGGTGGGCAACTGCAGGAGGCAGAGACAAAAAAGTAGTGGGGACTGTTGATGGCACTTGTACATATTTAAGATGAATTGAGATTTCCGGAGATGACAAACAGGACAGCTGTAGGTTCCTTGCCGCTCAGGATAGGGGATTCTCTTCCCAGATTGAATTCCTACCTTGAAAGAGCTGAGAAGCTGTACACCTTGGAAAACTCGAGAAGCTGTGCTGCTAGTGTTTTCATCTTGAATGCTACAAAGATAAGAGCAGCACACACAAGTGGGCACTCGGACATCGGCAAACACTCGATCGGTTAAAACAAACAAAACAAAACAAATTGAACAATCTAATTTAATCTCGAACAAACAGCCAGGTTTGCACCTACCCGAATATTGACCGCATAGACACGACAGGCGGAAAAATGAATCACAGGGGTAATAGAATCCAGCTTCCGCCGTTTCAGCCGATGATGATTGACCACTTGGGTCAGCAACCTCAGCAACCCAATCAACAACAGCAGCAGCAGCAGCAGCAGCAGCAACAACAACAACAACAGGGACAACCACCCCAAACACCTCAACAACAACAAACACTCCAGATGCACTATGAAAATAACCTCAACCAAACCTACCGTGGTACTCCGGCATCCATGGGTGCACATGTACCAAGTAGCATGCTTTCGCTTGGTATGGGGACACTACCAATCACTCAGACTACCAACCTCACCAAACAGGGCAGAAGCCGACTTAGAGTGAAGAAGGCATGTGACCGCTGTAAGAGGCAGAAGAGCAAATGTGACGGCGAGGCTCCTTGTCAAACCTGTTTGAGACACAAGCACAATTGTCTCTACTCTAGTCCCTTGCAGCCTGAGGGATCAAATGCGTCAACATCTACAATGGAGATACCTACCCAAGAAGAAAGCTTAGGGGCTGATGCGCTGGCGTCTGATTATACCAGGTATCTAGAGAACAAGGTCAGGGAGATGGAGGCGTACATTAATCACAACACCTTCAACGTGGATGATACCGAGGAGACTTTCCAGAAGAACATGTACACTTTCTCCAAAGACAAGTACCGTGTGATGAGAAGATACCAAAATATCCTTCCGAATGAGCTTGGAAAATCACTTGCTGGAGTCCTCAATGAAGAGGAATCTCGAGATTTGTTAATCCCGAGAATTCAATTCTATGGTTGGAATATGTCAGGCGGTCACTTTTTAGACCAGAGAACTCTTCCGCCAATGGTACATCTGATTGACTTGACTCAAGATCCAAAACTGGGCACCTGGTTACTGGATTATTTCATGCGAAATATCAATCCTTTGTTTTCAATCATCCACGAAAGAGTTTTTAGGGACCAGTATCAGAACTACATTTCAAACCTTCAAAAGAATGATACTTCTCAAACCACAAGGCTGTTCAGTGCTCTTCTTTACTTGATATTTGCAGTCTCAATCAGATTTTCGGAGAATGATTCTAGGTTACCAACAGACTTAAAAGAGCAAGTGACGCCACAACTAGAAGAGAAACTGTTTGACTCTGCGTACAATGTTGTTACACAGTTGAGTTTTGAATGGCAGTCATACGAGCTGATTCAAGGCTGGATTTTGATCACTCTATTCTTGAGAACCACCTACCGTCAAAATGCATCTTACATGTCATTGGGTAGTGCTATCAGAATGTGTAAAGGCATGTCACTGAATATGAACTTTGTCCCGGAGAAGCTGGATAAACCATATGAATGGACGAAGGCAAGAAGGGTTTTCTGGCTAGTGTACACCTGGGATAGACTGCATGGATTCCAGTCTGGTAAGGGTTATGATATTCAGGACAGAACAATTGTAACACCTTTCCCAGATCTCTCTGAAGACTCTGAGGATGGATGGTTGAGTAAGCCTGCTTTGGCGATGGTTCACCTCGCCCGAACCTGTGGTGAAATTCAGAACTTTGTGAATGGGCACCACCGAAAGGATTCCAGCTTTATTGAAAAAATTTCTGATCAATTAGCCCGTTGGGATGAGTGGTTCAAAGTAAACCTCGATGGCCATGAAGAGCTAGTTATTGATCAAGTCTATCTAACTTACCATGATATTGTTCTGAACTTCAACAACAAAGTGCTATTTAAACTAGTTGAGAGAGTGTACTATCCTGATGATTCACAGTTGCAGATGGAAACGTTGATCAAGCACAGCGGAGATGTATTGGAACGTTTTCAAAAGATAGATGCTGCAAATCAGTTGTTTGTTCCATGGTGGTTGAACCTGGTGTTGCTGTTCAATATTGCTCTAATTGATGTCACACTGATAAATGCAGGCCTTCATCATGACCATTGCGTCTCCAACTTGACCAAAACGTTGAAACTCTTAACTAAACTGGAATCGAAGGCACATATGGCCAAGGAATGTGTTTGGGTGTTAAAAATGTTGAATCACATGTGTGTGGAAAGAATGAAAAAATCTGTACAAGTACTGACTGATATTGGCATTGACCATGGATCTGGAAATGTAAACCAAGTGAAGTTTCTACAGTTTGGCAAAGTTGAAGATGAGAGACCGACACTCAAGAGACGAAGAACTGAACAGCAGCGAACTGACTCTCTTGGTTACCACCATGTCAACGAAGATTCATCAACAGAACAATTTTTCCAAAATGACAATAACCCTGACGACTTTGCCCTTGGAAACGTAGACCTATTGGGTAATTTGAGGTGGTTTGATCAGTGGGTCAATAAATTTGACCATCACCAGGATTGATTGCTTGGGCCTTTTAGTATGAATTCTTTCAATGTGTTAGTACAAATTAATAAATATGACATAATGTTTAAATGGGACTATAGTGTGTGTTGTTTAGCTAGTTAGAGTTTGCGACAACCACTTCTCTTCCAAAAAAAAACTAAGAATGACACGGACAGGAATTGAACCTGCAACCCTTCGATTGCACTGAATTCCCACTGGAGTCGAAAGCTCTACCATTGAGCCACCGCATCATCTTGAAATAACAGCGCGTACCAAAGAAGGTGATTTAGCAGACTATTTGTTCTAATTGGGGATATTAACCTTGCGAAGTAGATTTTAGTCTTTTCACCCAAGCCCTTAGCTTCTCAACAAGTATTCTACCTGCGATATGAAGGTTATTTTCAACCTGTACTCTTCAGTTAGCCTTTAGACTCTATCCGGTATAGAGGTTCACCTTGGGATATACACGTGACTGGAGAACCAGGAGCTACTCGCTCCGAAATTCCCATGTCAACCGACTCTGTTCCAAAAACCAAATCTGGAAGTTGATGCTGCAGGACCAATGACTGACCAGTAAAAAGTAGTGCACTACAGGCATAAATCTAATAGGTCAGTATCGAAACTACGTAATCTCACTTACATTGGTCCTAGGTGGCTTTCTCAAGGTGAGTTTTTCTTTTCACCAAGGCAGTGCACAGTATGAATGACTTTCAATCAAATTTCCATTCCTACCGCGTCTTCACAAACAAGCCGCTTCCGACTTTGAATGTTCAATTATCCCCATTAGACTCTCAAATCTCTCGCGATCTTCTAAGTCAACCAAACTGCCAAAGGCGCAGGACCTGGAAGGCGCAATACGAGGGCTGAGAGTGTGAGTGTAAGGACACGCAGGTGCCCAGGCTGTCAGGGCCTAGTGCCTGATGTATGCCTCAACGGCTTTGGTACATTCTCCAGCGCAGAGTCGCGGCAGATTTTATGTTTCGCTGTCCATAACTGCGGGGCGTTGCTCAACCGAGAAAAGTGAGGGTGGCTCCGGAAATTCCAGGTTGCTGAGCGGGGTGTTGGACTTTAAGCATCATCAGGTAGTATCCGAGCAGTCCATTCGCAGAACAGCAAAAGATCAAGTTGGGAGGCTTTTTGGAGACAATTGTGGGTTGATGGAGGAGTCAGCTGAGCAGTTTTTTGAGATGAGACTAAGAAATACCTGATTCGAACAGCAAGAGGTGTTCATTTTCTTTACGGTAGACTTGTCTATGAAAGTTTATTTTTTCGGTACTGCAGCAGGTGTCCCGTCCTGCTCACAGAAATAAAGAGAAGTAACCATAGAGACCGATTTCCGGCGCTTTTTTTTTCTTTTTTTGATACAAGGCGCGTTCAGGGCAGGGACTTCCCTTGGGCACTTTGGAGCTGATGTAAACCACTGCCACCTATGCGTACGAGTTCCACTGGACCTTCACACATTTCTCTCCCATTTGACTCTTACCTTTCTAGTTCAACCGCTTGGCGGTTTCAGATCCTCCTCGGAACTCTCACACTTTGATCCCAGTGCAGCCAAGACCTAGATATGGGCAACATCCATCAGCACCTGTATGCAGAATTTAGGGACACGAACGGTTTTCATTGGATAACTTGCATGCAGCTTGCTGTGCAATTCAGCACGGCAGCCAAAGGAAAATGGAAGTACACAGCGGGCTTTTGCTTTTTCTATTTCCCATTCCCATCACATCTTTCTCTTTTCCCACAACGACTAAAACAAAACATCCAGCACCGATTGCTTTTGAGAGAGCCCTTAGTGCAGCTTGTATCATTCAGAAAGCGCCGTTAGAGTGGTCCCCCTTTAAAATCAGTTTTCCACGCGTCTGTGAAACAACCCTTGCCGCGTTTGTTTACAAATAAAACAACAACAACCGCATATTAACAACAGGTGTTCGAAAAGACAACGATGTCTGTTCTCCCACCAGTCAATACTGAAGGAGAGGATGCTGCTGGATCTACCTCTACTTCTGCTAACAGCAACGCTGAGAACGCAGCCAATGACTCCAACGCCCATGTGAAGAATGAATCTGGACAAGCCCAGCCTGGCACTACATTGGATGACCCATACAGATATGCTCAGCAACCATCAGACCAGCTCCAACAACAGGCACAACAAGCCCAGCAACAAGCCCAACAGACACCACAGGCTGTAGGCCAACAGCAACAGCAGCAGCAACAGCAGCAGCAGCAGCAACAACAACAACAACAACCGTACACTAGTTACTACTCGTATCCACCAGCCTATGGCCAACAGTATCATTATCCTTACTATCAAACGAACCCAATGTCTTCCCAAAATGCTAGCGCTGCTAACACTGGAACGGCTACCCAACTCCAACCGGGTTATGGGTCGAGCTATGCAGACTACTCCAGAGTATCTTATGCTCAAAATTACATGCCTGTTTACCAAAATTCTTTGTTGAATGCTTCTTCTTCCCTTCAGGGTGGTGTGCTTCAACAACCCAATAGTGCAATTGCTGCTCAAGCCTCAGCTCCTACCAGCGGTGCCATTTCCCAACCCGGAGCAGCTTCTACCAATGCACCTGCTGCGCAATATGCAACTGGCACACCAGCAACTACCAATGCTGTGGGCCAGGTTCAACCGCTAGGTTCTAGACCAAGAGTTACCACTACGATGTGGGAGGATGAGAAGACTTTGTGTTATCAAGTCGATGCCAACGGTGTGTCTGTTGTGAGAAGAGCAGACAACAACATGATTAATGGTACCAAACTACTGAACGTTGCCCACATTACCAGAGGTAGAAGAGATGGTATTTTGAAGTCTGAAAAGGTTCGTGATGTCGTCAAAATTGGGTCTATGCATCTAAAGGGTGTCTGGATTCCTTTTGAGAGAGCACTTGCCATGGCTCAGAGGGAAGGTATTGTGGATTTACTGTATCCGCTTTTTGTTAGAGATATCAAGCAGGTTATTCAGCAAGGTTCTACTACCCAACCACAATCAAACCCGATCACCCAGAATGCGCCTTGGACTTATCAACAGACTCAGTCTGCTCAGATGCCACAGCCCTCAATCCCGCAATCAACTCAGGCCACACACACCCCACAACAGTCCTCTGGCGCCCAACAGAGTCAGTCTCAACAGGCCACTCCATCTCAGGCGCAGGCAGTATCCCAGACCACATCCCAAACCCAACCACAAGCTGCTACTCAACCTCAACAGCCAGGAAAGGTGTCCCCATACTTGACACCAAACTCCCTGTCAAACTCGTCTTTGCCAGTTGATCCAAAGCAGCATAATCCTCAGTCCGTTCTGCCTCAACAACATGGTGCCGCACAGTACACCATTCCACAGTTGGGTGCTGGTCCACAGCCCGTTCAGCAAGGTTATTACGGCTCCCAATACCAGTATTACCCGCAGTACCAATACGGTGGAGGATACAACTCCAATGTTGCAACCACTACTCAGACCTCGTCTACCCCTTACCAATATGCGCAGTACGGGTACGGTTACACCCAACAATACCAGAACCCTCAGTTTGAGGACAAGGAGCCCAAGCAGTGACTTCAATCTATCGATTTTTTTACTGCAGCATCCCAGTTTGTGTTCTTTCTCTCCACTGAAGGCTCATTCATTGTATTCACCATGATATGGTATACTAATGTTGTATTAGTTGGTCACTTTATTTTGAGATTGCCGGTTTGGAGTGCTTTCGTTCCAAATACTGCTCTCCTTTGTATCCATTTCGCATAAGAAGAAGAAGAAGAAGAAGAAGAAGAAGTTGTGTTTTGGTAGAGTGACTTCTCCACTCTGGAACTCACATGTGTAATCCATGTACAATGTTTTGATTACCCTGATATCTCATGTATATTTACGTGTCTACGAACATGTATCTCATACTATCGTCATTGTAGAAAAGGAGGTTATCCGCATTTTTTATGTATTTCTTTACCTAAATAACCTAACTAAATAAACTAGCCATACCCAACAATAAAAAAGAAAAACAGACATCATTAGTTCGAACATAGAGAGTCCAAACAGGGGTATCAAAGCCAAATAGACCATAAAACCAAGATCATTAAAAAGAGTGCCAGCAGGCGACCACATGTTAGAAGAGAAGTATCATCAACCCAAGTTCTACCAAAGACCCATAGAAATCACTGTTGCTTATCAAAACTGGGTAGATCCAAGCTCTTGATACTTGGCAGTTGAATACCAGGTGTCACAGGATTCATCTTTGGACTCTGCAACGGCGTATCAAATGGCGTGTCGCTTAATTGAAACATGGTTGGAGAGTTTGGTCTGGACCTCTTCAATATGTGCTGGTCTTCAATAGCAAGGGTGTTTGAGGGTCCATTAAAATGATGGTGCTGGAATAGAGTGGAAGTAGACAAGGATGTGCGTAGTGATGTATGAATGCTTGGAGATGATGATGAGAGAGGTGTCATCCTCTTGAGATTGGATAGAGCATTCAAAGGGTTATGAGAGTGGCTGTGAGCCATAGAAGATAAAGAAGTTGATGAGTTGGAATTCGAAGTTAATGGGGAGATGTTGGCAGGAGAATTGTCGGAAGACGAGAAGAGGGATGAAGTTTGAAAAGACTGGGAGGATATTGACTTCATAATCTTCGGAGGAGACTGGATGTTTGGCAAATGAATTTGCTTGCAATTGCCAGGGTTGCCAAACAGGGAAGGGGGTTGGATTGGAGGCAAGCCATTGTGCAAGATGTTTGTTGGAGATAAAACTGGTGGATGGAGAGGTTGGTTTGGAATAGCAAAGTGGTTTTGTGGTTGAGGTACCTCCAACTGAGAAACTGAAGCTGGAATTTGAACTGGAACCGGTTGAAGCAAAGGAGCGACATAGTAAGTCACAGGTTGGTTCAACGCCGCAATGCTTGAGCTGGACTTATTGCTCTTCTTGGTTCTGATGTTCGAGTGAATCCTTGTGTGTCTGGTGAGCTCGTCACTTCTGCTAAACCTCTTTGAGCAAAAGTTGCACTTAAACGGCTTCTCACCAGTGTGGATTCTCATGTGTCTAGTTTGGTGCTCAAGCCTATGAAAGGCCTTAGAGCAGATATTGCAGACGTATGGCCTTGCTGGGTCATCAGATTTCTGTTTCACATCGTTTGAAGGGATTCCAGATTCCTTAGTTTCGGCTTGAAAGGCTTTAGCCGTAGTGGCCAGGTTGTGAAGGGGCTCCTGTTCTGTCATAGTATGTGTTGAAGGAGAGGGGGAGCTGTGGTGAAGTAAGATTTTGAATACCTTTCTGTCCTACAACAAAGGGTAGATCTTAAAGGAATTTAGGCGAAGAGTGAGAGGACAGCTTTCGAGGATATGAACTTCAGAATATTTTTAGGGTATGTATGTTTTTGAAACTTATTCATTTTGATAACTTTCGGAAAATCTTTTCCCATATTGCTGGTTCGGGACGCAGTTTTATGCATCCCGGAAAAAAGCTGCGCACAAAAGAAACGACGATTTTTTGGGTTTTGGTAAGCCATAAAAATCTTCGTGGGAGGGGGCGCGGGAGGCTTGTATCCTACACTGTTGGCGAATTGTCTGGGTACTTCTTTAAACCGAGTTGCTGCCCCAGATGGGGCGTTACCAAAGTCTACTAAAGGACTAGCACATATTCTGAAGTTTTCGACTCGTGAAGGTACCGCTCAAATGGTCTGCATTTCGGAAAGATTTTCGCCTGTTTGGCCCAATGATCACCAATAATATACTAACAGCAACCGTTATACTACGCGAATTTGGAGCTTAAATACGAACAATGCTCGACATAATGCATGAACCATGAACAAAAAATTTAGGAGGTCAGTCAGCATCCAACAGTCAGCAGATGCTTTCTGCCTACATGTGGTAACCTTCTGGCCAATATTTATGGATTGGTAGAAGAAAGACGGTCATATCATAGGTGTAGTCCGCTTCAGATTTAAGGCTTTCAGCGCCTTTTTATTTCAACAAGTATATGCCTGGGTTCTGTTTCAACAGGCGACACTATCCCAATACAAGGTATATACACTCCCTTCCAACCTGTCTGGGGTACATGTCTAAGCCACCCGTCTAATGTTAAGACACTGGGGAACGTACCCCACCCCCGCAGGTACATACCGATATCCCGGCACCAAGAGCTCAGAAGTCCGGGATGTTGATACCCCAAATAAAGTATGCAACCTAAAGGTACACATTGAGCCCGCAAATCGGAACTACAAGTGGAGATGCATCTGCATTGATGACTTAGGAACTATACGAATGTCACCGACTTTGATTGAAAACTGTAACCTGGTTTTGAGATACCAAACTCTAGCTTGAGTGCGGAAGAACAAATATCCTTAGATGAGAGTGGTGGAATCTGTCTCTGTATCGAAGAAGCGCATCATCTGGAAAACCCTGGAGGAGGGTTAAAACCCTTTGGGGCTCCCGCAAAACCTGGAACACTCGATCTCACTGGATTACTTAATTTCTTGTTATTATTAATATTGTTTGATGGGGCCGAAGCCACTGAACTGGCGGAGGTCTTGATTTGCCTGATCACACCGGATCCTGACTTTAGTTTCAACTTTTGCGTTGCGCTTACAGGCGGCGCCTCTGCAGTAACTGAAATTACATGCTCTCCCCTCAAGATTACAAGCCCCAATGATCTTTTCTCCTCTTGTATCAATTTTGATTGTGGTTGTTCTGATTGTTCTCTGGCTCTGACTTTTAATGAGAGCAGTGATTTCTTTGTGAGTCTGTACTCTTCAGTGTTCGCCAACACGAGGTTGTAATGCTTATCAAATGCTAAGAGCTCGCCAATGAGTTCACGGGAGTCGAGTGTTATCACTTTGATTTTGTAGTTGATAATATCTGTCTGTTTGTTCTTTGTTAGTACATAGGATCCCTTCAAGAAGTATGGAAAGGACTTACCAGTCTCTGTTTCTTGTTGGAAGTGTTAGGTGTCTGTGAATGTGTTAGTGAAGTGGCCAGTAAGTATTGAGAGTTCACGCAACTCACCATTGCCCTATATTGTGCTGTAGATGGTAAACAAAAGGTCAAATCTACCCTCTCAAGTGCATAGGTTTTTCTTTTCAGAAAAATTGCAAAGGCAAAAGGCAAAAGACGGTGGTGACATAAGCAGTTTTGGTGTTCATTTGTTTGACCTTTTTTGGCGATACTTGCCAAAATCGATTAGAACAACAACCAGGCAACAACAGTTTAACGTGTTTATTGAGTCCCAAGTGATGTCGGACAAAGTTAAGGAAACACAGGAAGCAGTGAGAAAGGTGACTGAACCAGCTGTTTCTCCAATAGAGGGGGGTGAATTGAAGAGAAAGGGCGAGAGTGGTGAAAAAAAGGAGAAGAAGAGACGCAGAAGACAGTACGATGATGCCCCAGAAGAGGAGGAGGAGGAGGAGGGGGAAGACGATGACGATGAAGACGATGCTAAACTAGATGCTAAGTTGGAGGAGGAAGACGATGAAGAGGATGATCTCGCTGAAATTGACTCCTCTAACATCATCACAACTGGCAGAAGAACCAGAGGCAAAACCATTGATTACACGAAGACTGCAGAGAAATTGGATGCTGAAGGGAAAGGCTCAGTTGATGAGGATGAGGAGGACGACGGCGACTTTAATGAGGCTAATGAAACCAAGTAAGTGTGCTCCTCGGTTTATCTACCAAACAATTGCAAATCCCCAATCACGATCAAGACGCCGCGTACTATGGTTACAGTCTCTTTCATCAACTTATATCTTCATTAAAAAACACTCGAAACAGGCTCTGACAAAACGACGAATAAACATATCAACAAAATGCCCATCAAAAGAAAGAAAAAACAAAAGACTCCCAGCAACAATAGAAGTGAATCATGAAAACTTTAGATCAAAGACTCAAAAGGGACAATCAGATCTCAAAACTTCCTCATGATATGCAAAAATCAAATAACAAATCAAAATTTCAAACTCATAACTTTGTGGTCAGCTCTGTGAGGGTAAAAATCATCATGGGGAACACATCTAACAACAGTTATTGCTCTTCTTAGTGGCTTCGTTGCCTTGAGTTGGAGTCAACGAAATGGTTTGACCATTTGGTGGCTTAGAAGCACCTGATGGGTAGTCCGAAAGATCAAATTGGTGCTTGGAAACCATTTCGTAAATTGACTTCAGTAACTGTTGAAAAGACAAATCGACGTTAGATGCGTCCAAAGCAGAGGCCTCAGTAAACAACAATTGGTTTTCAGCAGAGAAGTTCTTAGCCTCATCAATTGGTACTGCCCTCAAGTGATCTAAATCAGACTTGTTACCAACCAACTCGATGACAATGTTTTCATCGGCGTTCTCCTTCAATTCTTTCAACCACTTGTTAACATTCTCATAACTCTCAGACTTGGAGATATCGTAGATAATCAAAGCACCAACAGCGCCTCTGTAGTAAGCACTAGTAATGGCTCTATAACGCTCTTGACCTGCAGTATCCCAGATTTGCGCCTTGATCTTTTTACCATCAATCTCGATTGTTCTGGTTGCAAATTCAACGCCAATGGTGGATCTAGTGTCCAGTTTAAATTCATTACGTGTAAATCTCGAAAGCAAGTTAGATTTACCAACACCTGAATCACCAATCATAACAATCTTGAACAAGTAGTCGTACTCGTAGGAATAGTCGTCAGTCTCTGCCATTTTTTTGATTTTGGTTCTATTATAATTGGTCTAAGGTTAAGTAAGCCTGAGGAACGAGGATGGGTCTCGGAACGAGGGTTTGAGCTCAGCTTTTGGGAGTAACGGGGAGGGGGAGTGTGGTACAGATAGAATTCTCAGAACCTTATTGTGTGAACTCGAGGTGAAATAAAACGTATCAGCAGAGTAATGGTTGGTTTCTGATGAATATCTCCTGTACAAGTTAGTTGTGGCCTGGCGTTTTGTCCATTTTTTGGTTTTTACAAAAATAACCACAAACGAGTTCGCGGCGTCTAAATCAGGAAAATTTCCTGTTCTGTTGTCCCAATGGCGCAAACTTTCAAAACGCGAAGAAATCGTGAACTTCGCGAATTTGCTGACGCGTTTGGTTTTTTTTTTTTTCTTTCTCGAAAGCAAAACGGGCGGCAAAAGGAAGGAAAGACAAATATCTTATTCAGCGCATCCTGAATAGTTGCTCACCCCTTGCTATTGATCGTTCAATCAGATTGTCTGTATCTACACGTCTCTATTGATTGTCTGTATTTCTGTCTTGCTACTTGTGTTTTCTTTCTTCTTCGCAGGGAATAGTCGAACTGACAAGATCATAAACACCTTTTATAGCAGCAATGAGTGAACCTAAAGTTGACACACTGGCCTTCAAAACAAGGATCTCTGTGATTCAGAAGAAGATCGCCGATAACGAGTTTGCTGGCACTGACGGTTTCCTGGTTGTGATTGGTTCAGCAGATGATCAAAACCCTTACCAGAAGGCCACCATTCTACACAATTGGTTACTAGGATACGAGTTTCCAGCAACAATCATCTTGATTACCAAGGATAAGACCGTGTTCGTCACTTCTGCAGGAAAGGCCAAGTACCTGGCTGGTATTAAGGGTAGCAATGTGGATATCTGGACGAGAACGAAAGATGTGGAGCATAACAAAAAGCTTTTTGAGGATTTGACTCAATCATTGGAGGCGATCAAGAAAGTTGGTTATCTGCCAAAGGACAAGTACCAGGGTAAATTCATCCTTGAATGGGAGCCTATATTTGAAACAGTGAAGCCGAAGTTGGAACTCATTGATGTTACTGTTCCGTTATCAGAATCTATGGAATCCAAAGATGATGATGAATTCAAAAAGCTGAGACTAGCTTCCAAGTCATCTTCCCTTTTTATGGACTATTTCCAAAATGAGATGGTCAGTATTGTTGATGAGGAGAAGAAGGTTTCTCACGAGAAACTAACAGAGAAGGTGGAGAACCAAATCGACAGAGATGAATTCCTAAGAACATTAAAGAAAAAACTGGGCTCGGAGCTTGACGTTGACCAACTTGACTGGTCATACACTCCGATTATTCAATCTGGCGGAAAGTATGATCTGAAGCCAAGTGCCCAATCTAACGGCGATAACTTGCACGGTAGTGTTGTCGTTTCCTCCCTTGGTATCAGATACAAATCTTATTGTTCTAACATTGGTCGTACCTTTTTGATTGATCCAACTTCAGAGGTTGAGAAGAACTACGACTTCCTATTGCAGGTTCAAAAGAAGGTTGTGTCATTGTTAAAGGAGGGATCCACTGGTTCCTCTATCTATAACGATACACTTGCTTTCATCAAGAGCGAGAGACCGGAGTTAGAGAGACACTTTGTGAAGAATGTTGGTTGGATGATTGGTTTGGAATTCAAAGATTCTTCATTCATGTTAAATGCTAAAAATCAACGTACCATTCATGACAAGTCCTCTTTCAACGTTTCTGTTGGTTTCCATAACTTGTCCAACGAGGCCTCTAGAGATCCAAAGTCCAAAACTTACTCATTACTCTTAATTGACACTTTCAAGCTCCAGAATGCCGAAGTTACTGCTCTGACTGATCACAGCAAGGCCAGGTCCGAGATTTCCTTTTACTTCAAGGAGGAGGACAATGTCAAGAAGGAAGTTGACGACTTGGGCGATTTCGCAGGATCTAGCATCAAAAGAGAACAAGACGGTGCTCCGTCCACTAGAAACTCTAAGATCCTTAAGTCCAAGTTGCGGACTGAGACCAAAAACCACGATGAAAGTGATGAACAACGCCAGAAGGCTGCCCAGAAGGCTCTCCACGAGAAGAGACAAAGAGAAGGCCTTTCGAGATTTAGCGACGCCAGTGCGGCTGATCCAAATGAGAGCAGGGTTGTGTTCAAAAAGTACGATTCTTACATCAGAGAGTCACAGATCCCATCAGTAGTTAAGGACTTGAGAATTCATGTGGATGTGAAGAACCAAACCATTTTGATCCCAATCTCTGGTAGACCAGTCCCTTTCCACATCAACTCCTACAAGAATGGTTCGAAGAACGAGGAAGCTGAATACACCTATCTGAGATTGAACTTCAATTCCCCCGGAGTTGGTGGTAATACTTCCAGAAGGGAGATTCCATATGAAGATGACAACACCAAGGAGTTTATCCGTTCGATAACTTTGAGATCCAAGGACACTGAACACATGCATGATGTTTTTAGAAAGATCCAGGAGTTGAAAAAGGAGAGTGTCAAGAGAGAGGCTGAGCGAAAGCAGTTGGCTGATGTCGTTGAGCAGGCTAAGCTGATTGAGGCTAAGCCTGGTAGACTTAGAAGACTTGACAACGTCTTTGTTAGACCATCGCCAGACACCAAGAGAGTTCCTGGCTCTTTATCCATTCATGAGAATGGTCTAAGATATCAATCACCTTTGAAGAATGATTCCAGGATTGATATTTTGTTCTCCAACATCAAGCATTTATTCTTCCAACCCTCTAAGGATGAACTAATTGTTATTATTCACGTACACTTGAAAACTCCATTGATGATTGGTAAGAAGAAGGCGCTTGACGTTCAGTTCTACAGAGAGGCCAGTGATGTCACTATCGATGAGACGAATGGATCCAGAAGAGGTGGTCAAAAGAGAAGATATGGTGATGACGATGAGTTGGAACAAGAACAAGAGGAAAGAAAGAGAAAGGCTCTTCTGGACAAGGAATTCCGGAGATTTGGCGAGTTGATCTCAGAGAGCTCCCAAGGTTTAGTGGATCTGGATATTCCGTTCAGAGAGCTGGGTTTCCAAGGAGTGTCATCTAGAGCTTCCTCATTTCTGATGCCAACAAGAGACTGCCTGGTTCAGTTAATTGATCAACCATTTTTAGTTGTTGCTTTGGAGGAGGTGGAGGTTGCCCATTTGGAAAGAGTTCAATTTGGTTTGAAGAACTTTGATCTTGTGTTTGTCTTTAAGGATTTCTCCAAGCCTGTTGTTCAGGTGAATACGATCCCAATGGAGACACTTGAAGATGTCAAGAATTGGTTAACTGATATTGAAATTCCTTACAGTGAAAGTACGATCAACTTGAACTGGGGGCAGATCATGAAAACCTTGCAGGCTGATCCAAAGCAGTTTTTCCTAGATGGTGGTTGGTCCTTCTTGGCCGGGGATTCGGACAACGAGGATGATATGAGTGAAGAGGAGGAGTCTGAATTTGAAGCCAGTGACTTGGATCCTAGTGATGAAGATGTTGCCAGTGAAGATGACTACAGTGAAGGAGGAGATGATGGGTCAGGCAGTGACTTCTCTGGTGATGATGAGGAGAGTGAGGGTGAAGATTGGGATGAGTTGGATAAAAAGGCCGCTAGAGCAGATGCTGGTCAGAGCTATGATTAGATCCTAATCTATTTTGTAAATTAATGGAACAGCATGTTTGACAGTAACTACGATAGTTTCGATAGATGCAGGGATTGATTGACATTAGTGGAAAAACACATTATTTCATCTCTGGATGTTTCCATCCTTAGAATGTGTGCTTTCTGGGGGGTAAACTTGAGGTTGCAGTGATGGAGGTAGACTCAGTGCTTGGAACCCAGCCGGCATTGGTGTATTATAACTGTACTGTGGAGGCAGTCGGGGGTGAGGCTGCAAATGCTGAGGTATCTGGGGCAACAGGGGAGAAGGACCATGTGTTTGGTATCGTACTGGTGGTATCTGGGATTGGCTTGTTATTTGGAGTTTCGGGAGCGGATGTGTGACTTGGTGAAGAAGTTGATTTGGTGGTACATGGTGGTGCACAATTCCAGGATTCTGATGATTCACATAGTGATACTGATGCTGCTGGTAAAGATGTTCTGGTTGTAGCTGTGGTTGCGGTTGTGGCTGGTGTCGGTGTTGAAGTTTATGTTGATTGTGGTGTTGATATTGTTGATGTTGAAGGTTGTAAGGCTGTTGCAAGGGGAGCTGGGTCGTTGAAGCCACCATTTGTTGGGAAGAAATTGGAGACAATATGTTTTTGGTTGGAGCGGTAGTTTTGGGCAGCTTGCGAAGCTTGTGATGGTGCTCTCCAGTGGATGATGATTCCTCCGGTTTGGCGCTCTCCCTCCTTTTAGTGGATCGTTTCTGAATAGGTCTTTTGCGCTGCCTGATCCGGGCTCCCTGCTTGAAGAGGAAAGCCGTAAGTGGTGTTGAGGGGGTGGAACCAGGAAATTTCTTTGGAGTGTAGACCTGAAACTCAAGCGAGGTAGTCTCACAGCGTTTGTAAATAGAACCCTCAGTGACCTCAAACAGATCGAATTTGAGCCTGAAGCGACCAACTTTCTTTACAGAGAGGTCTGAAAAAACAAAGGTCGTGGCAAAGCCTGTTGTGCGGAGACTCTCTTGTGGGAGTCCTCTCCTCAGGAAAGAGTTGTTTGGCGAAGCTAGCTTGAGTGGAACACACATCCCTGAGGACACTTTGGTGCCAATTAATAAGTCATCGAGCGACTTGTCGTCGCGTTGATGAGTGTGAAACAAATGAGACACATCTTGCTCATCATCAGAGCGTAGACGAGCAATCACAAAAAACGTAGAGTAATGAGTCCAGGAGGGAACGTTGCTCTTCGATAGCTCACGAATGACTCGAAGCTCATCGACACGCTCTATGGATTTAGGGTTGTCATGATGAGCCAAAGTTTCAAGGAAAGAGTCGGTCAGCACAGTCTCACAAGAGGAGCTCTCTTTGGGAAGGAACCCAGCAACTCTGAGTTGAAGAACAGGGGGAGGGTGGATGGGACGGTGCTCCGCAAATGGAGGAAACACCCGTGAAGGCATTGGCGGAGTCACTTTCGCATGAGATGGTTGCTGGATGAGTTCCAGCGAGAGCTCAGGGTCTATTGGACGATGGATCTTACGTACCTTTCTTCCTGATATTCCTCCATTTTTAGGCACCATCTTGGACTCAATCAGGATGAAATCCTCTCTCTTAGCTACAGATGCGGTACCAGTGGGTAAGGCAGGAGTTTGAGAGGGGCGGGTACCAGCACCAGCGCCGACATTGTTGTTGGAATTTTCACTCAGAAGAAAGCTAATGCTGGACTTATTCACCACATCAACCATGTTATCGCTGTGAGCGTGTTTGGGTAGAGGTATGTAGGTTCAGGATCAGGACGGGAAAATAAACTTCGGTGAGAAAGGCGGTTGGAGGAAACACAGGACCCACTGGATAACGTTCAATCGTCGGCAGCAGTTGTCCCACGCGTGATGTTCGGGATGATGAATTTGCTACTGTTTTATACTTTACTTCCAAAATGAAGCTTTTAAAGGGTAAAAGTGAATCACATAACTTTGTTGGGAAAAAGTGAACAAAGGACACCGCTCCTGATAGAATGACACTGCAGTCAGGCGCATCCAGACGCAACTAGGATGTAGTTTTATGCACAGATCGCTCCGAGAACACCAACAAAGTTTACAGGAAGCTAGAGGTGGATGGTAGTTCTTTAGAGATGGACAGCAGATTCCTCGAAAAAGTAAAAAAGCAAAAGCCTTTTGGCCTTTGTCGTGACCGTCGACTCCGAATGTTGTGTGAACTAATTTGTGGCATTCACAGCTGTGACGCTGGTCAGTCATTGGCAACTGGGCTACAAGTCTCTCACCTTTTAGGTGTCAACCATTATTGAGTCAGCAGTCGACCCCGTAAATATTCGTGACCCGTCGACGGCCGGGAATATACAGTCTAACTCCCTGAGTAGTGTTCAATTTTGATGGCAAATAGAGTACCATGACCGATACACAGGAATTTAATTTAAAAGAAGCCAAAGAGGCTTACCCCAAACCGTGCTTTCGAGAATAATCGATATCTGATATGTTGGAAGTTATGCGATTCACTGCTTGGCATATTTGGTAGGTATATACCCATCATCCAGGAGTCCAGACAATTGTAGACTGCATCCTAGTGTAAGCGACGAAGGCCTCGATGTAACTTTCAAACAAACACATTCCACGAAGTGCTGTCTGCTTCTCTCTTTTTTCTTTTTCGCAGGATAGCCCACATACACAGAGTTAGAGCACCGACATGCAGATGAGAGCACTGGTGGTAAAAGTATATTTGATAGAAACATGTTTCAGAGATCGGAAGAATCTGCACTGCGAAAAGATGTTGCTGTACAGTGCATGTTTAGCCATGAAATTCCCAGTATTTTCATGGGCGTGTCAGTCTAGGGTGGCGGGGAGATGACTATTTGTCAAGGAGGCTGCTTGTTAAGGTTTCTGATAGGGCAAGCTCCAACAAGACAACAATAGGTAGAAGTACCAGTTTGGACGAGCGCGGCGAGTGGGTGGGGATGTGTTTGTACTTGTGTCATGCCGTACTTGATTATGACTCCTCCTGTCTACATCTTCGGAGCATCTCTTGTACTCACCCGGCGCGGTTAAACGGATTGATGTTTTGGGGAAGACCAGTAACCAGTTATTCTAACTGATTCTGGGCTTGTGCTGCTGCACAACCTTAAAATCCACACATGCATCCAACACAGACGCATGAGGGCCAACTTCTACCTCGGACCCACTTGTCTACCCCCTGTTCTAATAGATAATCCAGAGGGAACAGGGTTTCTGTTAAGTGTCTTGCACGGGTCTGCGCGACAGATTAATGGGCCTACCTATGACTAGAGTTTTAGTGTGTGCTTATGACAAATGCTGCGACCAAGCAAGCGAGCAAGGGATTGTTCCTCTCTATCCTTAGTGGCTCACATAGGCCAAGAGGTGCGATAGAACATCAATGAAGATACATATAGTTGCATGATATTTCGTAAAATTTTGACTCCAGGATAATATTCCAACCAACAAAGCCGCAGTGTTGAATCATCGAGTTAACTTCACTCACTCACACAAAAATCAAGGAAGTCTACAGTCAGGAAGGATGGACAAATCAGCCCAACCCTTAGAAGAGGATCATTTGACACCAATCGCCCATGGGATATTATTCGTCGACTTGGAGATGAATTCTTGAAGTTCTCACAGATTGACGAGAATGTATAAGATGTTAGTATGAATAGTTTTAATGTGACAAATCCTCAAGTATGCACACCGATCTCAGTCGCTGCGGCCTTTAATAACCTTGTTATTAATACTGCAACAAAGTTTTGAAACAATTCGAACAGGCTTCCTTTGAGACCATCAGCCCAAAAAGCCAATTGGGCATATCGCATGCGAATGTCCCCGTACGCCGGGCATATAGCTGCCTTTAACTTCAGTAAACTCTAAAACCTCCAACTCCACAACAAAGAAAAGATCAAAACATGCATAAGATCTGCATCATCATGCAGTAAATGTCCGATCTGGTTAAGTGCTCCTAATTTGATAGACGCATTTGGATGCAGAGTCCCCTGTACGTGTGATCCTAAACACGTACTACCGTCCAGTCTTGCCGCACTGTACCCTGGCGGAGGTTCACTAAGCTCTATCAGCCTCGCAACAGTGTTATAAAAACATATGGTTTGCTGACTATAGCCCAGGAGCTGCCTGAGAGCTGCCTGAGAGCTAGTAATTTAAAGAGAACATGTTACCGAATCATTGGAGTAAGCGTGCGTTATCTGAAATTGAGAAATGATATCACTTGGCAGATGGAATAATTTTTTTGCAGGTCACGAGTTCAGCCCATTTGAGGTTCACTGTTCCAGCATCACTAGCCAACCACAAGGCTGTCTTTGTAACTTCTCGTCATGCCTACCTGAACCGTTTATATTGGCTCCAACGATTTGAAAGTGCAATGTTTCATACATCGGGGCATTGGGCTTGGTTCTAACTGAGCCAATATAGGGGTGCACTATGATGTAGGTAACGTGTCCCTAGTGGTGCGGCTCGAGAATTCTAACTTCTTCGAGCGGCTTGAATTTCTGAAAACAATAAAAGCTCTGAGGGAATGGTGGGAACCAACATCCCTGAGTATTCATTACCTAATCATACTAGGTCTCTAGACATTACACACAACACTGCAAACTGCGAGACGAGCTCGTGTCTGTAGGAGTCCTACTTTCCAGAACCTAGACCGTAGATGTCCAGACAGCTGTTGTCTTGTCTAGTGTCTGGTTGTTGAGGTTACCATCATGCAGAACACTCCGTAAATATGGCCACTCCCAGATCTACCTAGTCCTGAACCTGCAGGCTTCACAGCCTACCCGCACCCTTAGGCGCTTAGAGCAGTTCCTCGTGTTGAGCTGCCACTCAGCTGCTGCTCAAGTTTACGACTCGGGCATAAAGAAAACCAGATATGTTCGGTTTAGCAGTGGCTGGAGCATGACACTTACCATCCATTTTTTCTCAACACACACTCCCCTTACTCTCCAGCACAAGAACACAAGAGTGTGCTATCCCCTCTTCTTCTTCTTAAACTTTAAGTTGAAACTAGCAACTCCAATTTCAAACGTCTCTCTTCATTATTCACAAAAAGTTTTGGACTTGGCTACAAGTTCAGCCTGGGGGTCATCTCTGGCTGGTTAGAGTTCACTATTCAGTGGAAGAATACATCATGTCTGCAGCAAGATGGAGTCAGGAACGCATCAAAGGATGGGACGTGGACACTAGCCCACCCAAAATGTGGTCTATAGTTTGGGTTGGCAGTATTCATGCGTCTATAGGCTCGGCTTACGTGATATATACAGCATTGAACTAGGCTTTTTTACTCCTCCCTCCTATCCTACTGAGTAGGTATGTGCATTCCACCGTTGGTTACGGATCGCTGGTGACGGCACAGGTTTCTGCTTCCAACCCAACAGCATCAGATAGAAACAGGCCCTATTGTCAATATTGCAGTCGCACTAGCACTTTGGAACAAGCAACTTGGCGTTGCGAATCAAGAGGGAGAAAGGGATCACGCGAGGTGGATCAAGATGAAGACTCACTACAAGCAATAAATAAGAACGACATCTTGAGAGGTCGTCAACCCTAAGACCAAGTAATGCAGTCCACTTTCCTCCCTAACCAAAAATGGTGCAAAATCTGGTATTGAAGGCCGAATAAGTAATGCAATGGAAACCAGGTGGGTGTAAAAGGTTGCCGGTAACCTAGCGATTCCCCAAAGACACCCTTTCAATTTGCTGCAACTGTACACTGCTCTAATGGACCAGGATATAAGTTACTGTTTGATTTCTCAGGCCACTTGCAATTGCGGACCGCGAAGAACCTTTTCACCTCCATTCTGGGAAATTATACTAAAAGAGTCTCTGACCTTCTCTATATGGTAAAGAACAAAACCGTAGATCTAGTATAAAGTCTTACCCATCACATGAAGAGGGTGCCTGTTGAAGGATGCAAACTGCCATCCAAATTAAAGGATGTGGCTTAGAAGGATGCGTCTTAGATGGAAAAAGGGAATCGAACCCCGGGCTTTCGGCACAAATTGTGGCTGTGTCTAATTCTAGAAGTGGGCTATTTCTTAATAACCGTGGCAACACAAAAAGGGTATGTCCAATATCCAAATGTGCCATAGTTCAAGTTCCAAAATGGAAACAGTTTTACTAGTTTGCAAGCTGAAAGTGAAGCAGTCGAGGTATTGATCGTCTCAAGTGTCCCTTTCGAAATTGCAAATTCTCTCAGATCTTTCTGGCCAAAGAAAGAGATTGTGGAAATCAAATCCTGAGCTTGCGGCTGACTACTCAGCCCTTATTACTCAGCCTCTCCAAAGAAACAATGACCCAGGTCAGTAAGGCCCGAGATCAATAATTCACCAAATTATTAAATAAATTAATTTTTAACCACTGTTTTCTCTCTTTTGCCGCAACGTATTCAATTCCAGGGTCCATTGTACAGCAGTATCCAATACTAATACTTCTTCAAGCAATATGGCTCCTGCTCTCACAGAACAAATCGCCGACGAGCTTATAAAGCGCTACTGGTATTATGACAGTCAAGGTAACAGAAGATGGAGAAACTCTACTTCGCCATGGTGGTTGGTATTTGCCATTGGTGTCCCTATAATTCTTGGAGTGCTGCTTTGTTACGCCAGAAGAAGCAACTTCAAGAGACGCAAACAGGGTACACAGCCGATTCCCTACACTGGCTGGACCACATTTGGTGGTGGCCAACAGCAGCAATACCAACAGAACCCACCTTATCAGCCACAGCAGCAGCAGCAGCAGCAGCAGCCCCAGCCGCAGTATTACAACTACAGCCAGCAGCCTCAGCAGGACCAACAGTACTACACCTACAAGCCCGAAGGTGAAGTACAAAACTCACCACCTGAATATGAGAGACCAGTAGGCCCACCTCCAGGTGCCAGTGTTGGCGTGACCAAGGGTACTGACCAATACGAAAAACCAGACGGCCCTCCTCCAGGTCACACCAACTCTCCTTCATATCCAGCTGAAACTTTCAAAAGATGAAGAGTCTTGCTTTCCTTTCTTTCTTTTCTTGATGTTTTTTGATTTGATCAAGTGGTTTTTGATTACATATTGCTACTTTTAATACAATTTGTTTGCGTGCAGTCCCAACCTACAGCACATGGTTGAATCTTTGTTATTCGTTTAGTTCATAATCATCATTCATTTGGATCATAGGCTATAAATACAGGGCCACCAGCCTTTATTTTCTCCACCTGTTCATTCTCAGCTATCTTCTGTTCTCTCCGGATATCCTTGATCATATTCCCCACATCTCGAGTGGTCGTCTCGCCTTCCCCCAAATCAAACCAGGAGGACTCAATTACCAAGTCAATAACTGGAGATAATGCATGAAGGTTTCTTGCCACCCGTACTTTACCATAATCTGCCGCAACAATCTCCCTGATATTTGTCTTGATGTAGCCTGCATTGTGGCCTTCTAATGCATATCTTTGAGCTATATGTGACAGTATACGGGATTTCTTTTTCAAGTGGTGTGTGGGAAGGCCAATTGTATGAGCGACAACCTTCGTGAATACCACAGTATGGGTTTGGAAGTAGTAATCGACTTCAATGAACCCCTTACATTCGAAAGGTGGCACCTTCGGCGTCTTGCGTCTTCTCTTTCTCAAAGGTTCTTGTTCGTCTTCGCAACAAGTTTCAGGAGTCGTGTTTTTTCTGTTGGCAGAGGCTTCGTTGATGCAACACATGTAGGTGGCACGATATGTGTCCTTCTCCTTTGTTCTTGCAATAGGTGATCTCTTCCCTTTGAAGAAATGACCCATATGCAGCCACAGCTTCAGGAACTGATCAAATGTGAAGCTGTACTGGGTAATCACTTCGCTGCTGGATCCATCAAAAATATTGTACGTCAACTGTGCAAGGATCTCCTTCTCGTCGATGCTGAGGTCTGCAGTGTTAATGCTATCAACAAGCCCCAAAAATGTCTTGACAACCACTTCTTGGTTGAACTGGAGTTTCTCCAATTCATTGTGTAATGATTTCGGAAGTGGCCGGAGTTTACTTGAAAACGGGATCTTTCCCGATGCCGTGGAACTGGCCATTCGAAGCAGGCTGCTGAAGTGTGGGTGCTTCTCCGGATTGTTGGTTATTTGGTTTCGTACCCGCTCTCTTCACACTTTCGAGGAGTACTTTTCTAGACCGTTGATCTGCCAAATTCGGATGTATTTCGCGATTATTGCCTGATTAAGAAATAATGTCTCCAAATTAGGAAATCTAAGATTTTGACGTTTTTTAATCTTTTTGAGTGCATGACAAAAAAAAAAGCACTGAGACCTAACTAAGATAGTTACATTCTAAGATTGAACTACTTTTCCACAGGTAAAAACTTTATATACCATTCGAGTATGAATTCTGAGCTCTCCGTTCTTCTGGGACTAGGTCCTAATGCGGAGTGGCCATATAGCGAGAAGGCACTGATTGAAGTGATTCAGTTGCAGCGGGAGAAAGAAATCACCAAGCAGCTCTTTTATCGTACGGAGAACACTTCAAGGTCAATTGAGCTCTTCAATAGATGCGTGCAGGCTGGCATTCCAAGTTGTCTTATTCCATTTGTGTTTGCCGGTGAAGGGATAAGCGAGGAACTACTCCATAAAGCGGCAGCTTCTGAATCACTAATGCAATTGCCTAACACGCCATCGACATCATCAGCACCGCATTCCTCTTACAAACCCAATGGTCCACTCCTAAACGGCTCAGGGCAGCAACCAACCCATTTGGCGCCTCCAGTGACATTTCACAGAAACTCTAGGCCGCTATCACCGGCCAAGATTGGCGCAGCAGCAGTTAGCAAGCTGGACCATGTGAGGTTCCCATCCTCCCCGATGCATAGAAGGAATACTTCACTGCCGGTTGTGCCGACTCATAGTACACCACCTCCCACCAGGATGATGAGGTCACCATCGAGCAGGCCTCAGCCGCCGCCTCACAACTCCCAAGGATCCATGATGAACACCATTGGATCGCTCCAGTTCATCAATGAGAACCCCGGCAAGAAGCGCAGGCGCTCGAGTGGGCAGAAGGAGGAAGAGGACCAAGTAGATGAAGACGGGAGAGATAAAGAGAACACAGTTACGAATACTACCATTCCTTCTAATGGGTCAGTGAAGCAGAAGGTCGAGGAGATCAACAAGAACACGTTGAAACACACGCATAGTAAATCTAATTAATCACATAGATAGCCCTGATCCTTCTTGACCTTGTCTGTACATCTCTTCAGCAATTTGTTCAATCTCCAATATGTTCAGATGTGTATCCACATCTCCATCTTCGTCCAACTTTTCAAAGACAATCTCACGTTTCTCCAAAGTCATCAACTGTTTCGAGAGTTCATCCCCAAGAGACTTCAGCACAAAGTCATTGTCCCTAGAGTCATTAATCAACCAATTGATCAGATCATCAATGAGAATCTTGTTGTACACGTAGTAGACATCGTGGAATCTAAATGGTTCATGAAGGGCAAGAAGTGCCTTGAGGACAGTCTTCTTCCCTTTCTTCAAGATCCTAACTGCGTCCAGCCATGCAGTGAATGAGAGTTCAAAGTTTCTATGCAATGGGTAGGACAGAGCCCTCCTGATGCTTGTAATTATGATTGCCTTCAAAATAGGCACTGACGTAACATCGCTCATAATGATTTGCTGATCTAGACATGCGATTTGAGGTGTGAGTTTCCCAATACACCAGGCAGACTCAGTGTTGAGGTCTCCTTCCGTCTCTCTCATTTCAAAACAGTAACTGAAGAGTAATGAAACAATGGTATAGTACAGTGGCTTGGGATTAGTGACCAGATAGCTCTTTTTGGGCAAATCCATCATTTTGGCGTTTTCTTCCTCCGTGAAATCATCATTGGCGAACAGTGGGTTCTTCCATTGTAGAAGGTCCCTGACCTGAGAGTAATCGTCCTCGTCAGCATACTTGGTGGTCATGTAATCAGCAGCATAGTACTCAGGATCGAACTTGTAATTCTCTTTCAACAATCTCTCATTGATTCTGTCTTGCGGATTTGTGTGTTCAGGATCATCAAGCTCATTGATATCATTCCCGTTGGAAATGGACACTGATATAAAGGAGTCGTACATACTGTTGAAGCCATACTTAACCTTCAACACAGTGTCCTCTTCTACTTTCTGGTTGATCTCCCAGTTGAAAGCGTCACCTTCAAGGGCAGTCTTCTCAAGATCACTCTTCGTCTCATCCAAAACCTCAATTAGCGGTTTGTTTCCTCGTTGATCTATATCTTTCAACTCAGCATCTGCGTCTTTGATAAGTCCCTCATCAGCACCAACCCCAACACCAATCTCCTGGAGTAGGCTTTTGGTGTCCATTACCTGGGCTGGTTCATCACCATTGGCTACATCTTCGCCAATTCTAGCCATCAACTTCTTTGGCAGATCCAGATCACTGAAGACATCACCTAGGTTCAGTTTAGGAATATTGACAGTTACAGCTTCCTCTTTTGAGATATATTCAGCTTTGGCAGGATGGTCTTCGTCATCGATCAGTGGCTTGTCGAATCGCAGGCGAAGGTAGTATGGGGATAGTGAGAAGATCACTAGTGTGTCATCAACGAGAACTTGGACACCAGGAGCATCAAAGCGGATATGTGAAACGGAGATGTGGAGGACAATATGTGAGTCTGTCTGTGAGCAGGTGAATCTTGGTGTAAGCATTGGTAGTGAATGGAAGTTAAGCGAGGACCGTTTGTCTATGTTGAGCGGAGGGTAGGTTTTGTCAAGCCAAAACCGAATAAAAAAAATTCTCTGGAAGTGATGAGCTTTCCAGATTGAATATTACGAACTTTTATTTCATCATCACCACCAGGAAACGATGACCACTATGGCTGAGCCAAGTCTCAATGCGGAATCAGAGACAGCTCCTAAGCGTGTGCCCAAGCGCAGATTCGTGGGTCGCAGAGACAGCACCAGTACTGGTGCTGCTACAAACGGATCCTCCCTAGTTAGAACCACCAGACTCAAGAACCACGTTGGTCGTGCAATGACACAAATCCCGGCAGAGATTCTTGAGGACAAAGAGCTCAATGAAGCCATAAAGCTCCTGCCGTCCAACTACAACTTTGAGATCCACAAGACTGTGTGGAACATACGGAAGCAAAAGGCAAGGAGAGTCGCATTGCAAATGCCAGAAGGTCTCTTGATCTATTCACTCATCGTCTCTGACATCTTGGAGCAGTTCTGTGACTGTGAGACCGTTGTTATGGGTGATGTATCTTATGGTGCCTGTTGTATCGATGACTACACAGCCAGATCTCTCGAATGCGATTTCATTGTCCACTATGCCCACTCATGTCTTGTTCCTATCGACATCACTCTCATCAAAGTTCTTTACATTTTTGTCACAATCGCCATTGATGAGACTCACATGATCAAAACTATTCAGCGTAATTTCCCTGCTGGTTCCAAGATTGCCACTTTTGGCACGATCCAATTCAACCCAACAATTCATTCCATTAGAGACAAGCTCGCTGACAATATTGACCATCCAATCTATACTATCCCACCTCAGATATCACCACTCTCCAAGGGTGAAGTTCTTGGATGTACGTCACAGAGACTGGATAAGGAAGATATTGATGCGATGATTTATATTGGGGATGGTCGTTTTCATCTGGAATCCGCCATGATTCACAATCCAGAGATTCCGGCGTATAGATACGATCCATACTCGAGAAAGTTTACCAGAGAGCATTATGATCAAGAGCAAATGGTTCAAGTGAGAAGAGATGCTATTAATACCGCAAAAAGTGCCCAAACTGTTGGGCTTGTCCTTGGAGCACTGGGAAGACAAGGAAACTTGGCAACTCTAATCAATTTAGAGTCAGAACTGACCAAGCATGGAAAGACAGTGGTGAAGATCATACTATCAGAAATTTTCCCCCAGAAGCTTTCAATGTTTGACAATATTGATGCCTTTGTTCAAGTGGCATGCCCTAGGTTGTCTATTGACTGGGGATACGCCTTTAATAAGCCCCTCTTGACACCTTATGAAGCCATGGTAATGATGGAAAATGACAGAATGTGGGATAAAAATTATTATCCGATGGATTACTATGGGAAGGATGGTTATGGCCGTGGTAGGGTACCTGACCATGACAATGTTAAATAGCTTCTTACCATAGATATATACATGTCTATACCTAAATCTCAGTGTACAGCTCCTCCACACCCAGTAAAGTAGCTACTTCAAAAGTAGACCATTCCAAGATTTGCTTGTCCTCATAGATGATGCTGAGAATCTTACTCAACACATTGTACAGTCTCAGGAATCCCAAACTGATCTCCCGTAGGACGCCATTAGCAATGGAAGGAGAGGATATCTTGAACAATGATTGTTGAATATCAATGATTGCAACCGGCAGGTATTCATGTAGTTTATCCTCAATCGTCTGGAGGTTGTCCAAGTTGAATAGCTTGTTTTCAACCAGTGAAGCATACATATAGTAGTCGTCCTCAGTTTCAATTTGTTCAATAGGGAAGATCAACTCAATCAGCTGCTGGTGGATATTTAAACCAGATTTGGTCAGGAGCGACTCATACTCTGACTTGATCAGTTTTTCCTTTCCCTGTGAGATTAAGTCAGAAACCTCCTCCGCCTGAACAGATAGTCTGGAGACAGACAAGATCTTAGACTCAATGGCATCGTAGCAATTTAGCCTGAAAACCCATTTCGAATTTGAATCCTTCTTGTAGTTCTTATCGCTCTGCAAATTGATTAACTCAACAGGTTTCAATACTATTAATTTAGCAAGCTTCTCAAACTCTTCGTCACTCAACTGGAAAAGATTACCTTCTTGGAAATCGTCATGTTGAAAAAGCGCTATGTTCTCATTGAGTCTGATGTTCAACCACTCTGGAGTTAGCAAAGAATCATCTTCAGTTGCCCAATCTTGTGGCTCCATATCCTTTGTAACTTCGGTAAACCCTTCCGTGACGATATTGAAGACACGCTCAACGCTCAGCTTTTGCAAGAACTCAAGAATTTCAATTAGTCCGGATTTATCATCTTTGGTGAGTTGTTTCTGATACATCATTTTGTACAATTCCAAGATATTGAAAACCTGATAGATGACATCCAAGTGAGTCTCATTTCTGAGGACCTGTTCAATTCTCAGCTTCAGTGGTTTCTGCAAGGATCCGAGAACTTTGGAGATTATCGAGTCCATGGACGCTTGTAGATGAACCGGATCCTCGAGATCTTGTAAGTTCTTTTCGAAATCCGAAACTTCTTCAGTAAAGTCACCATCATCTCCAAATCTGAACAAGTTAGAGATGAACTCCACTTCATTAACAATGATTGAGTGGACATACGCTAGTATATCTCCAATATATCTTAAAGGATCATGTGCGGACAGTGCAATAGGTCTAGAGTGGTCAAAGTCCTCATCTGAGTTGTTCAATTGAAAGATAAACTCATCATTAATGACCTTAGATCTGGACTGGACAAGTTTATCAATAATGTCGTTGAAGTTTTGCAAATTGGAGGACAGGTAATGGAATGAGATCTTGATGAGTTTAAGGTTCGGCGCCTGGTAGTTATCAGATGGTTGCTCAAATTGAGAAGGCTTTATAAAATTGAGAAGCTGATTAGTGAGGAAGAATGATATTCTCTGGTATGATAGGTCCAGTATGGAGTTCATCTTCTCCATGATTTTGATTCCCAAGTTTTGATTGTCCAAAGAAAGAAGAACTATGCAACTGGAATGAATCTTCTTTGCTCTGTTCAAGATCTCAAAGTACTCAATAGAGATTGGTTCATTGGCCAAATAGTGATCTTCATATTGTGTCAAAGTGAACTTTTTCTTGAAGTTCAAAAGTATGTTCTTCTGTAAGGAGATCAGTTTCTTCTTTCTTCTAAATTCCTCCACCTGTTTGAGGAATTCTGAGTTCATTCCGCTCACTTCGTTGAGCTTGCCACTCGTCTGGTTGAGATCCTCGATCTTCCAATCTAACGACTCAATCTTGGAAACGATAGGCTCATAGCTCTTCAGAATGGAACCGTGCTGCTTTAGCAGCTCCTTCTCTATTTCACTTCGGAAACTCCGTCTAGAAATAGAACCGTAGAGATCAGAACGGGTCAGAGTGTCCAAGTCCAAATTGTGACGTTTCTGCAAAGTATTTAGCGCTTCTCGCAAAGAGGGATCACTAGACTCATACGAGTTGAGTGCTTGTGCAAGTTTGTTACTCAGGACTCGGTTGTTTCTGGCCTTCGTAGCTTGACTGTTGGAATCCCGTACTGGCATGTCAGAAATTAGTACCGAACCATCACTAGTCGTTTGAAGAAGATCTAATGTTAGTTTGGCGTACATCTCGGCCTTGTTACTGATTGATGAGATGCCCGGTGCTGATTCACCAGAAGGAGATGCAGATTCTTGGTTCCCTAGGAGGGATAGGGACTTCAATTTATTTGTGAGCGAACCGGCGTTCAGTGGCAGAACCAGTGGTGGTGCTGGTTCGGGCAATGTTATGTTCTGATCGTCCATAGTAGGCGCAGAGAATGTATCATAGTCAATGAAATCCATTCTAGTTGGTTGCGTTGCAAATTCACACTCTTTGATTGAGTTTCAGGTGTTCTAGCTGTTGGGCCCCAGACACTTGGTTTTGTTTTGACTTTGGTTGTTGATACTCTGTTGACTCGAATTTTCTGACATAAGCAAACCCTCATCTTCAATCTTCAAAATCACACTTCAAAGTTTTTTCTCACCATCGGAACCAAGTTTCAACCTCTATATTCGAAATGAGCCAAGTGAGGAAGTAAGTGGAGTCTGTATTGATAAATATGACTTTAGCAAGGTATTAACATTAGCATTTAGGATCTCTAGAAACCAACTGTACGAGTCTGAGCAGTCTGATCTTGACGACTCTGAAGATGTGATACTCCCACACATTGAATTTGAACTAGTTGAGGCTCCTATTGCGACCTCTTACCGGGAAGTTGAAACTGATCTAGTGAAATCAGAGGATGTCAGGGAAGAATTCGACTTCCCTTTGTTCTCTTTTGGAGGGGAAGCAACGGAAAATCAGTCTGAAGACAAAGAGAAAGATCAAGAAGAGGCAAGGGGAAGGAACATAACGAAGGACAATAACCTTCGGAGGGTCACACTTCGCTCGCCGTCTCCAGATATGGTGGATCAGTCCAGGTCTGAATCTTACTACTTTGCGAGATACAGCGATCAACAGAAGCAGGAGTTTGCTAGAAGCGCAGTATCTGGGGTTGATGTGTGGGCTCAATCCAGTAGTACGGTGAGCACAATGGGGAGAGTAATCGACCTGAAGGCACATAACCAACTGGCTGAGAAAGAAATGATGAGATCAAAAAAGCTAGAGCAAACTAGGTCTGGGAAAAACAAAAGGCTCATCAAGATCAAAGCCAGAAAACATGAAGCTATGCGTAGGAAAGTTGCAGCGAAGATTATTAAGGAAGGAAAGTTGAAATGGAAACAAGTTAAATCAAGAAGTCAAAGTTCACAAATAAGAGGAAGTCAACAGTCAAGAAGACGAAATATCAACTCAGGCAGAACTAAATAGCTATCTACGAATGCCACGCCAACAGTAACGTATTGATAAAGTGCAAATCAATCTCATATCATAAATCATCATTCCCTCAGCCAATATCCCATCAGCCAATATCCCATTATCAGCAAATATCCCATAATAATCCAAAACAAAAAAAACCTAAACTTAACCAAATTGATATAGAAAATCGGTACAACCGTTCTTCTTGCGGTGCAAACACACACCTAAACATTTAGAATCCGAGTACGTCGTACCTAATGCATCAGAAACAAAAGAACCAGCACCCACACGAAGTTTTGTTCAAACCAGCCTCTAAATAAACCCGGCAGCTTGAGAATCAATGTCTGGTCTCATTTAGCTTCCCAAACACTCGAGCCGACATTAACCCAGAAGCAAATCAATGTTCATCTTTTTTTTGTTGGGGGTAGAGACTGTGCTGTTGTCGCTAGACACAACCTTTGTATCATGAAACAACTGATGTGCAGCTTGTAGCAAAGTCTCGAACCCATCATAACTTTTTGGTATGGATTCTCGTGTGGTATTTGAAGAGCTTGAAGCAGTGTAGTCGTATGCGTACTCCTTGTCATTTACAGGTTCATCCTCAATGGCACTTTCACCTGGATCTTTCCCTAAGATCTTTAAGTCATAGCCATCCCTCCATAGCCAAGTAAACCCACCATAATTGAAAGAGTCACGAGGATTAGATACTCCAGGGGATACTGATAGTTCGTGTAGACGTCTGGAAGCTTTCAAAACTTCCTCCATCTCCAATAATGGTAACTTCAACTCACTTCTATTCATAGAGTGAGATTGTGATCTAGGCTTCTTGACACTCGAAGATAAACCTTTAGCTAGACCGAAACTACCTGAGGTGATGCTTGAGTTCGTACTTGCGCGTCTTCTTCTCTTGTGAGGTACGAATTCAACCAATCTTCCAAAGTTAGGATCTTGTGGTTTCAAACATGAGTCTGGAAAATCGGTACCAAACAAAGGTATCAAACAGTATCTAATGTTAAAGCAAAACTTCTTACATAGCTCCTTCGAAATTTCATAAGGTAACCACGTTCCTTGTACTTTCAAAAATCCACCCCTAACGCGTTTGATGCTTTCAGAACTCATGTTGGGGAACTTGTCAATCAACTTCACAATATCAGTCTTGTTATTACCATACATTTTCCATAGCCCTGTAAAAAAGACATATCCTGTGCTATAGTCCCAGATGACCCAGTTACTATTGATCTCAAATTCAAAGACGGTAAGGTAACTTCTCTCATCTACATTTGTCACGTATTTCTTCTTTGATAAAAAGGTTTCAGGGTCCTTGAGGTAAGGCTCGATAACCTTAAGTTGGGAATCTGGAATATGTGTCAAAAGAGAATGGGGAACAAGATGATAGTTATACTTCACAGAGACTGAGTCCAAAAGCTTTAGATTCTCCCTGTGTTGTCTTATGGACTGGGCGGTCGATGAAGGTGACAGAACTGGAGCGTTGGTTCCAGAGGATCGTCTCCTGGTGATTCTCAGATTCGGCGATGATAGGAAAGATGTTTCTGGACTAGCTATAGCAGGGCTTAGCAATTGCTCCTTTATGGTGTGAGGGGTTTGATCCTCTTGTGGCTCCTTTCTCATCAATTCCCTGTACCTAGTCATAGATCGTGGCTTTGGAACGGTTGGAGGTGCTCTTTGTTCAAGGGTGAACCAACTGCTAACAGTAACTTGGGAAGTAGTCTTGGGGATTGAACTTGTGTCTTATTCAAGCACTGGGGCCTGATGACTCTTGGTGGCAAATTGAAGGGTTTTCAAAGTGAGGCGCTGTGTGACAGTAGGCGAACTTCTGGAGATGAGGGGTAAAGGAGGTATGGAACTTCAGAGAGCGTTGAGCACAGTGTTGGCGAAACTCTTGGTCACAGAGTGGATTTTGCTGTCTGCTGATCTTCGTGACGCTTTGTCGAGGCTAGGAGTAGAAAGTGCACAAGGAACTTGTGGGATTGTTTTTTTCAAGTCTCGATTCGAAAGATAAGGGCAAAAAGACGTGACATAATTTCTTTATCTTTCTCGCGAACTCACCTGTCAACGCGTATACCACACATACTTGTGAAGTACTCCCACACAAAGGATGAAACACGCCTAGAACTACCGATTGCAGGTGAAACGCCAAAAATGCCATCCTATTCATGCTTTATAAATCACTATAATGTACAAGTCTATACTCTACCTGTAGAGGACCCAAGACTAAGCTAGAGGGTTAAGCCTCAACCACTTCAAGAAAACCGCTGTCAACGTTGTAGATCAAACCCCAAAGCTCAATCTCACCTTTAGCCAGCGCGTTGATTACTGGTTTCTGTTGCTTCAAAATCTCCAACTGTCTCAAGACGTTGAATTCGGCGAGCCTCTTGGCCTTAGAAGGCAAATCCTGGATTGGTTCCAACTCCTGCAAGTACTCATCTCTCAGCTCATCAATCTTTACCAAGTACTTCATTAAGTTTCCGTTGTCTGGACCAAGGTCTCTGTATGAAAGGGAGTTCCAAATACCACCACAGTCAGTGTGTCCACAGACAATAATCTTTTTCACCTTCAAGACATTGATACTGAATTCCAATGTGGAGACTGTGGTCAAGTCAGAAATACTGACCAAGTTGGCAATACTCTTGAAGGCAAAAACCTCTCCAGGAGAAACGTTGAGCACATTCTCATTGTATCTTGAGTCGGAGCAGCCGATCCACAGAGTGTGTGGCGCTTGTCCCTTTCCATTGAGTTCAAATAGGTCTGGTTTGTGCTCATTGGTCTTCTCTACCCATAGCTTGTTGTTATGAAGGTAGTCTTTCAAAGTGGAATCCTTGGTCAAAGCAAATGGAGACTCATGGTGATCCTCAACGTGAATGTGATGGTTATCATTGGAGTGGTCATGGCCACAAGTGTCATCACGTGGGAAGACAAAAGGAGGAGTAGCGGTTTCAACTTGGGTAGCAGCCATTTTTGCTTCTTTCTTATTCAGTAGGTTAAAGAACGGGTTTACAGTGGAAGTCGTGAATGTTCTCTTGTTGAATAATCGTCCAAGGAACAGTTGTGGCATAAGTTTGAGAAGGGGGGCCAGGTGCTTAAATAATTTTGGAGGTTATCTTTGTAGGGACAACATCAGATACTCCCGGGCGCGACTTGATTAAATAACAGTGGTGTTTGGGCGTCAAGCTATTGTTGACGTAACATGTGTGTTCAACAAATTTGAGAAAAAAATGGTGAAGTCATCGCCTTAACTATGGCGTAACTAGGGCAACTCCATACAGCAAGGGTGGTGATGCAATCAAAATGTGCCAACAACCAAGATACACCGTTCAAAAGGCCAAGCAAATTGATATTGGAAATTTACAGATAGAAAATGGAGATTACTTCAACAGCATCAAATGTTCCAAATGGAGTTAGTGCTTCTAAGCTGGTTTTCAGTGGGTTTTAGTGAAGGATGTGTAGGTTCAACTATATCTATTGCCATAGTTACCCAGGTGGTAAAACTGCACCTCCGCACAATATGCTCCTAATCATGCTGAGAGTCGGAAGCTAATTTGAGTGGCTGTAAAAAATTAGTGAAGTACCTGATTTCTGTGGGGGCAATTTCACAGCTCAAGGTCATTGGCCCAGGTTTGATCAATGATTCCAGTATCAGCAGGAGTCAAGGCACAGAAGACCATAAATGGGTGACTCGATAGTACACACTTCCTAATTTCAACTACAAACGAGTTTCTTCTCAACACTGCTGTGACTTACATACACAAGTTTTTCCGACTTCTCAAGTGGTGGGACGGCCAGTACTACACACCAATTGCAAAAAATTATGCCATTACCTGGAATCGAACCTGGGTTTGCTCGGCCACAACGAACTGTACTAACCACTATACTATAATGGCGGATTATGTTTAAGTAAAGATCTATTGAATAGTGTTTGACTGATAGAACTAATTTATGATTCTTGTTAGATTTATGATTTATGTATCCTATCTTGGGATTGCGGTGTTTCACTAGTACTATAGCTTGGCGAAGAGAGTGGCTGGTTGTATTATATGTCAGTGGTACGTTTGCTCGAATTACTTCTTCAATTGTTATTCTGTTAATCCTCATTCCTTTTTTTGTCCAGTGTTATTTCTCCTTGTTCTCTATGCTTTCTATCCATGCCTGGTTCAGTCCTCGTTCCCTACTTCGTTAAATGCTGCTCCTCGATCCCTCCTTTCTCTCTTCTCACACGTTGTGTCCACGTTGTCGTCCACGTTGTCTCGTTTTACGTTCTTTCTCCTATTCACATTATCTCCCCTATTCGCACGTTCTTTCCCCTATCCGCACGTTCTCTCATGTCACGTTCCTTCTGAACCTTCTTTGGCCGCTTTCTGAGTTGATTACGTGATTCCTTTCATAATCTAACATTCCGGAATCCTCACAGTTCGATCATGATCTGATGGTGATATCCCCTCAATATGATTAACAGCTCTAGCTTGAATAGCCTTAAAATCATCATGGGACCTCACTGTATGAATGTGTTTCGAATTCTGAACAGCCATGTTCTAACGATGTTCCCAGTCGTCGATACTTGATATACCCCACACAGGAATACGTAACTACTGGTATACGGTTCTGGATCGAGTTCATTTACTGGTAAGTTGTCTATTAAAGGTCCTGCGCAGTTTGCGACTTATCAGGCATTGATGTATTAATTCTTGAGACCATTTATTTTAGAAGGTTGATCTAACGTTTGAGCTATCTCAACCTGGGTGCGTGATTGAGCATAAATGGTTGGCTAGTGGATAAATCGAGTGCTAAACCTCTGGTCAATCCACTGGAGAGTCTAATCAACTAATTAATTTACCAGGGCCTAGAGGTTTTGATAGAGGGAATTATCACCTGTAGTCTGAGAATAAAACTAGAATTTAGGATCCCATAATTGACTCCAGCTATGATCTTGGAATATCCAGATAATCTAGCCGTTCGTAAAGGAGGATTTGGTCTTCTCTCCAAGGGATACAAGATCAATGCAACATTTCCCCCCAACAATCAACATATGTAATGTTTTCTCATCTCCCCGTGTGCCATATGTTGAGGTGTTTCTTTAACGTAAATTCACTGTAACAATCAATCATACTGTACATCTCGATCTCTGCCCTTAACTTTGAGCGATAATGGCAGCGACTTAATTAAATCGTATAATGCTAGATGTCCTCGGAAACCGGCAAAAAGAAGGCAGCCGCAGGACCTCTCAGCAAGTGACACCGAACGGTAGAAAATGCCTTGGATGCCCGAAAACATTTTGGACAATCATGTTCCGAGTGCGGCGGCTAATTTCTCCGCATTCAGATCAATTTCAAAAAAAGTCTCGGGAAAGGCTATTACCGAGTGTGGGGTTGTTATGCGGTTTGTCTTCCACTTGGATCCTACCCATCGTTGCCAAAACTATTGGTTGGGAAAGTTAACTGCCATGGACATTTTCCAAGATCTAGACAAACATTCATTTCACCATTCCCGAGTCGGACCTTCCAACGATTGGCCTATTTACGAAAACCTCTCATCTTACAGCAAAAGGCTTCATGCACTAACCCGGAGAAACCCTCAGTTTTGGACAAACGGTTAATATCCCGAGTACCTAAAAGTTAGCACAGCCGATAACACCCTAATCGTCTCAGCCAACCAGCTGCCCTGATCATGGCGAAACGCTAACCAAAAGTTAACCAAGCTTTCAAATAATCTGCATTGCGACATAATATTCTAGTAAAAGCAACCACCAATTTTAAAGCTGATTTTGACTTAGTCCAATTAACAGCTTTCTTTGATGAAGAGGAAGAAAGTTTGGAGCAGTGAGTGAACTCCTGGTGGCCAATCCAGCCATATGTGGTAAGCGCTGTTTTTTGTATACGGTGAGAGATTATGATATCATGTGAGGGCGAAAGGCCATCCGTCAGCAAGTGTCAGTCAAGAAGGACGTTTATGAACAGCTACTGACAATTCACACCCTGATGTTATAGTAACTCTTCTCTCAATCTTAAAATCATCAGCAGGGATCATGGTTGGTCCGTTCCAACGATCTGAGCTGACTTACCTCGTACACTCGTACACTACCAACTGCTGTACATGCGCTTCAAATGTGTACACTAGAAAATAGCATATTTATTACTTTTTCTGTGTGCCATGAACAAAGATATTTCTCTGCCGGGGAATGGATGATTATTTAGTCCCCCCGCCAGATGATCATTATTTGTGGAGCGGCTACAAGGGCTGATTTGTGACCGTTCTCTAGAGCCGATGTCCTATATATCTATCGGGCCTATAATACCCATCCTAGCACACTCGGAAAATAATAAATCTTGAATGGGGAATGTGTGGAGAACTCAAGACAAAGAAAAAGGTGTATGCAGTGTACACCTATCCACATCATGCGGTCCGCGGAATAGAATTATAGGTGATCTTTTAAACAAATTGCCTCGTGGAACCACCCATGTCCACTGGACGAAAAATCATCCGGTTTCGGGGTCTGGACATATGCACGATCTCAGGTTAGGTTTGGATATTTCTCCGCTCTTGTGCAGTTCTTTTTTGGTGCCTTGTTTCAAAACTCTTGGCCTTTGTGTTCAGCAGACCAGTTGCAACTTTGTAGCTAGGGCAGTTCCGCAACAAGCAATTGAATATTTTCAATATGGCTCCTTCGGAAAAGCCAGAGAGATCTCTCCAGCAAAGCCAACAGCAATTGAGCCTTTTAACCTTCAACAAGGATATCAAATACTCTTTGTTTGGGAAATCCAGTTGACTTTTGGAAGGCCAATGCCTCGGCCTCTTTTTGTAGTTTTTTACAGTTTTAGTCATTTGTCCGAGACAGATCTCCGCTCCTTGTCTCAAGGTTCTCCAGATTTTTGATTCTCCTTCTTCCACCCAAACCCCAAACCATCTTGTTGTCGGTGACCTGAAAAGTTTCGTGGCATATATAACGTCTGAAAACCTCGCCTTTTTGCCCGCAGTTCAAGTTCTATCAACTCCGCACAAACAAAACACAATGTCCAGAGACACACAATTGGTCGCCTCCATTGATATCGGTACCACTTCCTCCAGAGCCATCCTTTTCAACAGAAAGGGTGAGGAGATTGCTAAGCATCAAATCGAATACTCCACCACCGCCAACACCACTGCTGATGGTCAAACCAAGATTTACACTGCTGAAGGTGTGGCCATTTCTGCTTCCGAGGATATCGAAATTGAGGCCAGCGACAGCTCAAAGGGTCCAACTTTGAGATTTCCGCAATCTGGTTGGGTCGAGGTTAAGCCAGCACACGTTTTGGCTAACGGTGTTCAGTGTCTTGCTGGTTGTTTGGTTGTTTTGGAGAGCATTAACAAGGAGCGTGAATCCAAGGGTGAGCAACCTTATAAGGTGACTTCCCTAGGTGTTGCTAACATGAGAGAGACTACCATTGTCTGGAACAGAAAAACTGGTTGTGCATACAACTACGGTATTGTCTGGAATGATACCAGAACAGCTGAGATTGTCAACCGTAAGAAGGCCGAGGTTCCTGCTGAGAGATTGGAGGAGTTGAGACAAAAGTGTGGTCTCCCAATCTCCACCTACTTTTCTGCATCCAAGTTGAGATGGTTGCTTGACAATGACAATGACGTCAAGGCTGCTTACGAGAAGGGTGACGAATTGATGTTTGGTACCATTGACACCTGGTTGATTTACCACTTGACTAAGGAGCACGCTCATGTCTCTGATGTCACCAATGCTTCTAGAACCATGTTCATGAACATTCACAACTTCCAATACGACGATGAACTTCTTGGTTTGTGGGACATTGATCCAAAGAAGGTGCAACTTCCAAAGATTGTCTCTTCTTCTGAGTTCTACGGTTCCTTCAGCGTCCCACAGTTGGGCCCATTGGGCTACCCAGGTGCCCTATCTCAAGCTGCCATTGAGCACTTGAAGGCCATTGAGGATATCCCTCTTCAAGGTTGTTTGGGTGATCAATCCGCCTCCCTTGTTGGTCAATTGGCCTTGAAGCAAGGCGCTGCTAAGTGTACTTACGGTACTGGTTGTTTCTTACTTTACAACACTGGTAAGAAGACCATGTTGTCCGAGCATGGTGCCTTGACTACTGTTGGATTCTGGTTCCCATCCTTATCTGAGGAGGAAAACTACCCACACTACGCCTTGGAAGGTTCCATCTCCGTTGCAGGTTCGGTTGTCCAATGGTTGAGAGACAACTTGAAATTAATTGACAAGGCACAAGATATTGGTCCATTGGCCTCTTTGGTTCCTGATGCAGGTGGTGTTGTTTTTGTCCCAGCTTTCTCTGGTTTGTTCGCCCCATACTGGGACTCTGAAGCCAGAGGTACCATTTTGGGTTTGACTCAGTACACTTCTGCCTCTCATATTGCCAGAGCTGCTTTGGAAGGTGTCTGTTACCAAGCCAGAGCCATCTTGAAAGCCATGGCATCCGACGCTGGTGCAGAGGGTGATTTCTTGGAACAAGCTGTTGGCACTTATGAAAAGGCTCCATTGTCCTTGTTAGCTGTTGACGGTGGTATGTCTCAATCTGACGAAGTTATGCAGATCCAAGCTGATATCTTGGGGCCATGTGTCACTATCAGAAGATCTCCAAACGCTGAGGCCACTGCTTTAGGTGCTGCCATTGCTGCTGGTTTGGCTTCTAAGAACAAGGACGAGAACTTGTGGGACAACCTGGATGACGTTGTCAACACTATTGGTTCCAACTCCAAGGGTGACTTCACCTCTCAATCCATTGACTCTGAGAGAAGAGAGAAGTGGTCCTTGTGGGAGAGGGCTGTTGAGAGAGCTAAGGGTTGGATCCAATAGATTCTCTAGGTCTTCTCTTATGATTAATGAACTTTAGAGCTTGAATGTTTTTAATGATTTGATTTTTGTTATCCCTTTTGCCCATGCAAACGTATATAATGAGCATTGAGTTAGGCTTAAGTACATACATTGTAGATGTTTCTTCATTAACGAGACACATGGACATCGAAGAACCCACGGTTTAAGTTACAATTTACAAGACCTATCAAAGAACAACGTATGCTAGAGCCGCAGTATCCGTAAATTTTGCAAAAATGGAAGGAGCAGGTGAAATACTTGGTTGCAGCCATGTGAGCATGGCCTGTAACCTGACACACGGTATTAAACTCTCTGGCATCAAGCCTTAGTTTCCCAGTCATCAACCCTGCGTATTTAACATCCGGACACCATGAAAGCGCAGTCACAAGTTAGAGGTGAAAAATTCTATTATGGAAGCCCTATAATCTGTTCTAAAAGGGTAATTTTCGCGTTGTACACAGGTAACCACTGAAAAAATTATTGAATCACAAACCTACGGTTTAGAGCCTTAGAATCACCACCTTCAAAGCATCAAAATGGCCAGAAAAGTTGCTGCTAACCCACTAGCCTCCAAGGCTTCCGCCACCAAGACTTCCAAGAACCCATTGGCTGACTCTACCCCAAAGAAGTTCGGTATCGGTCAAGCTGTTCAACCAAAGAGAAACTTGGCTAGATTCGTCAAGTGGCCAGAATATGTCAGACTTCAAAGACAAAGAAAGGTCTTGAAGTTGAGATTGAAGGTCCCACCTGCTATCGCTCAATTCTCTAACGTTTTGGACAGAAACACCGCTTCTGAGGCTTTCAAGCTTTTTAACAAGTACAGACCAGAGAACAAGGCTGAGAAGAAGGAGAGATTGACCAAGGAGGCCGCTGCTATCGCTGAGGGTAAGACCAGACAAGAGGCTTCTCCAAAGCCATACAACATTAAGTTCGGTTTGAACCACGTTGTCTCTTTGATCGAGAACAAGAAGGCTAAGTTGGTTTTGATTGCCAACGATGTTGACCCAATTGAGTTGGTCATCTTCTTGCCAGCTTTGTGCCGTAAGATGGGTGTTCCATACGCCATCATCAAGGGTAAGGCCAGATTGGGTACTTTGGTTCACCAAAAGACCTCTGCTGTCGCTGCCTTGACCGAGGTTAGAGCCGAGGACGAGTCCGCTTTGGCTACTTTGGTTTCTACCATCAACGCTAACTTCGCTGACAAGTACGAGGAGAGCAGAAAGCACTGGGGTGGTGGTATCTTGGGTGCCAAGTCTCAAGCTAAGTTGGAGAAGAGAACTAAGGCTTCCACTTCCACTGAGAAATAAATCTGATATCTGGAGAAATTTTGTAATTATAATTGAGGATATAGGAGAGTCTGCTCTGTCATGTAGCTTGGACTTTTGTGTTCCTAGGCACCGGGCTTTGTACAGTCATCATATGTGCACATTCCCTATCCAACTTGAGTAAGTGTCATCTAAGTTCTGTCTAGCCGGGTAACTAGGAGGTCGGAATCTGACCAATCGTGGGTTTGGAGTTTCTCACTCTAACCTGAAAAATCTGCCTTAACGTACCCATAAATCTTAAAGCTTCATCAAGTCATATAAAAATGGCCTTCTTCGCTGAATTGCTTGAGAGTTTCGTCCCAACCGTAGCCTTTGCGGCTAATGACGAAGCAGTTCCCCAAGCTGCCGAAGAAGTTTCTCAAAACAACGAGGAAGCTGCTGTAGAGGTTGAGGAGAAGAATGAACAAGAAAACGATGTGAAGGCTAGCGAAAGCGCTCACGACAATACTTCAGCTCAAATTGTTTCTGAGCCGGATACCCCTTCCGAATCACCATCTGATGATGAGACTTCCTCTGAGAGCACTCCAGAAGCAGAAGCTGTGGAAGAGATCTCACCAGAGCAAGATTCTGTACCTGCTCAAAATGACACTGTTGGGGAAGATGAGAAGGAAGACGAAGACGAAGAAGAAGACGAAGAAGAAGACGATGATGAAGAAGAGGAGGAAGGTGCTGGTGATCCTTTGGATAAATTGAAGGAGGAATGTGCTAAATTGGACAGCATCAAGCCATATGTCCACCACTACCATGAGTGTGTGGAGAGAGTCACCAAAGAGATGGAAGAAGAAGGTTATGCAGACAAGGATTACAAAGAAGACTGTGTCGAAGAATTTTTCCATCTTGAACACCACCTTAACGACTGTGTTGCCCCAAGACTATTCCACAAGCTGAAATAAGTCTGTTCTTGATGTTTTGTCCCATTCAGTGATTTGAATGACATCCAAAGAAAACCTCCATTAAAGTGCATTAATGCGCTCTGTCCCATTTCTGCGCTCTTCATTTCTCTTTATATTCTTTGATTACTGTAACTTATCCATGTCTAAGTGCTTTGGAACTGTCCCCATTGATTCCTAACCACTTAAATCTTGCTACCATCTTGATGTAGAAGTCTCGTTTTTTCGGTAAGGGCACACTGATATGTGAAAAGCGCCAGTTTGTTGTTTTGGTGGCTGTGATTTCAAGTTTGGCTATCTACCGAAGTGAACGGGGAGCGGGCCAATCACTACTAGAGTTGGCTTAATCACTGTTTACTATCAAATCTCAAATTCGCCCAACACTCCTTTAGAGGCACAATTCAGTTCCTTTTTTCCATTATATCAGAAAGCTTCACGATTCTATCCCTAAGCTGTTGTCAAACCCTCCTCCAGAACCATTACGCCCTACTTATCCCGCGGTGTCATGCAAAAGCTCAACAGGTCCAGTTCTTCCCCAAATCCTTCTCTGGAGCATGAGAGTGGTGAGCAATCCAAACAGCAGTTACGGCTACAGCAGCAGCAGCAACCGCAACCACCACAACCACCTCTTCAACAACAACAACAACAACAACAACAACAACAACAACAACAACAACAGCAGCAGCAGCAGCAGCAGCAGCAGTACGCAACAAACTCCTCTAGTCAATCTTCTCCATCCTTTCAACATCAATACCACCAACAACAACTCTTCCAACGGCCGGGTAGTGAACTCAAGAGAAGCCATACATCCTCAAAGGCTGAAACTCTGAAGTCCCTGTCCTCCCAGCATTCCCAAAGATCTCCAACCAATACTTTACCCAGCGGCGTACGCTCTTCTACTTCGACCATTCAAAGAATACCAAGCTCCGATAAAGCCTATTCTCCCGTGAGAACTCCATCAACGTCCCAAAGGCAGCCAAAATCCAGAACCAGCAGCAATGGCCCAAAATATCCCCAATATGCTGCTCAGGAACGTTCGTACCTGAGAAAGATTAAAAATGATATGGTGAATGATTACTACACCAAGGAAATTATCTCAGATCCTACCGATGAGGAGAGTGAAGACGAGTACTTTGAAGATGAAGATGAGTGGTCTGAGCTGCCTCTTGACCGTGACACATTTAGAGACTCAAACCTCGAAATCGAGACTGCTTTGGATGCCTCGATCCTTGAAAATGGGGCCTCAAATCCGGGGGTATTGGAGAGGTTAGAATGGAACACAATGTTAGGGCTGGTGCTCCATGGTGATGTCATTAGTTCTGAAAAGAGGAGAATAATAACACAGCATGATTTCTCTGCACAGACAACCTACAAGGAGAACCTATGGTTGGGAATCAAAGCTTACACTCTAGGCCGTTCTGAGGAGCAGCAGCGCAGAATCATTGGATATTCTAGATCCTTTGCGGATGATTTTTTTGCGGAGGTTTTGAGCTTCAAAGTGAAGAAGGAGGAAGACGCGTTGAAAGAGGTGCAAGATCTTCTAACAAGATTTGATACATTCAAAGCTCTGTGGAGAAATGAACAAGAGATGGCGCATGAAAAGCCGATTTGTGGTAGTGATGAATTTACTCAGAGAGTGGAGGCTTTAATCTCCTGGAAGAACATTACAAAAGCATTCGCTAGAGGTATGGTTATCCTTCAGAAATGGACAGAAAGTGAAACTTTAGAGCTGACCGTCACTCATAATGATGGCTTTGTGGTAACCACCTTTGCAGAAAGAATGCTTAAAGAGAAGGACATTGCTTCCATTTTCAACAAGAGATTGTTCAATCCGCATACTCCCTGGATCAACAAATCCAAAGCAGCATACCTTCAACATCATGAGCTATTTACTGAGTTGAACCTTCCAAGTTTCATCCCGTCGTTGACTCAGATCTTGCATTTTCCTCTGAGACTGATTGAAGAAATTATCAGAGTTCGTTTGGCATATGCCAAGAAGTTGACAAATCCGACAATGATGATGATTGATGAGATGATTGATGATTTTTCATCTTATATCCAGCTTGCTGTTATGATTAAGCAAGGAGGGCAAGAGTACCGAAAGGGTTGGGACTTTCAACTGGATGAGGTCGATGGGTTTGAGAGGAGTGTTTTGGATTCTATCAAGTACCTCTTTATGCTATTGCATAAGAAGTTTATCAATACCACCTCAAAAACCTTCAAGACTTTCAAAGAGCCAGATGATTTAGAGCGGTATTGGTCGCTTCTGAAGAATGTTGGGTGCTTCATTGAGGGTGCTGGTCCTGAAGTTGCATCACAAATTACATCACTAACCACCAGGCTGATATCAAGGTTAGTGAGTTATGTCCAAGATCAAGAACGTGCTGTCTCGTTTATTGTTAAAAACAAGAAGCTGACACCTTCCCAAAGAAATCAAGAAATCACAAACTGGGCTAGCGCTTCCTCTGACACCTTTAGCACAATTAGACGTAAATTGGAAAAATTCACATTCACCATCAAAAGGGCTTTCAGTAACTCCTGTCTGTACCAGATCAGCAAAGTGAAACCATTCCTTGAGGTTTTACGGGATTCAAATCACTTTCTTGTCAAGACTGGTCATTCCAGTGGCACATACATTCTTGCCTCACGTGATCTTTATGGTCGTGAAGATGATATCGTGAAGATCCTTAAGGGTACTGAGATTGGATGTGACAGCTATATTCCAAGACCTACCATGATTGATCTTGATGAGTATGAAGAAGAGACTGAGTCTGGTTACGTTATTGTCATTAACGCTTCCAAAGCTGTGCTGTGGGATGGTTTGATTGTCTCGACGGACTCAATTCCTGAAATCAACTTTGATATCAAACCAGGCGAGGTTCTAATGATTAACCAGGGATCCTCGCAGACTTTGAAGCAATCGAAACAATTCTTCACTGAAATCGCAGGTGACACTCTTGTCTTTGTTGAGCAAAGATGCAGCCTGCGCAGAGTTCAGAGAGATTTGGTTAGAGCTGAAAGGCTGTCCTTCAGAATCGTTAATGAACTTATGGAAACATCTCAGAAGTGCACAGCAATAATTAAATCTGTGAACAAGACCCACGATGGTATCTACTTGGCCTTTTGTGTGAGCAGAGATCTGGGGAAACACTTTGTTAGAAACACGGATACCATCAGAAAACAGCAGATTGTCAAGAAGATGATGAAAATGAGCATTGATTGGGTTAGCTACATTGTTGATGATTGCGTTCCAACTGATAAAAAGACGTTTCGATGGTGTGTTGCAGCACTTGAGTTTGCGATGGAGGTTTCCAAAGGGTTCAATATCCTAACATTGAATGACTCAGAGTTTAAAGTATTGAAAGAAAAGGTTGCTGGGTGTATGTCCCTTCTGATATCGCATTTTGATATTATGGGTGCCAGATCCAGTGTTGAGGCGGAGAACAAACCTTTGAACCCTGTCATCCAACCATCTGCCTTTCAAACTGATTCAGCTCTTTTGGAGGCGTTCAGCCAGCAGAGAATGAGGGAGATTGAGAAGTTGGAGACAAGACTAACTTCACAACCTGTGGGTAAGGTCCTTGACGACACACAAACCGAGAATCAATTTTTGTCATTCCTTGCTTCTTCATTCTCCAGTTTATCCATGAGATGGCAAAAGAGAAAGTTTATTGGTGGTGGATCTTTTGGAAGTGTGTTCTCTGCTTTGAATTTGGACACAGGTGGGATCTTGGCTGTGAAGGAGATCAGATTCCAAGACTCACAATCCATCAAACAGATTGTGCCAACCATCAAGGATGAGATGACAGTTTTGGAGATGTTGAATCACCCAAATATTGTACAGTATTACGGCGTGGAGGTCCATCGTGACAAGGTTAACATTTTTATGGAGTATTGCGAAGGAGGATCTTTAGCCTCTTTGCTAGAACATGGAAGAATTGAAGATGAGATGGTGATTCAGATGTACACTCTTCAGATGTTTGAAGGACTGGCTTATCTTCATGATATGAAGATTGTTCACAGAGATATCAAGCCAGAGAACATTCTATTGGATCATAGTGGTATCATTAAGTTTGTTGATTTCGGTGCCGCTAAAGTTGCAAAGAACTTGACCCGAAAACCATCAACTAAGGTGAACAGCATGACGGGTACTCCGATGTACATGTCACCTGAAGCTATCACTGGTGGGAACAGTTCAAGGTTTGGCGCAATTGATGTGTGGTCCACGGGTTGTTGCGTCTTAGAAATGTGCACTGGTCGTAGACCATGGGCCAATCTAGACAATGAATGGGCTATCATGTATCATATCGCAGCGGGTCATATGCCACAGTTTCCTAGTAAAGATCAGTTAAGTGAGATGGGATTCCACTTCTTGCATCAGTGTCTTCAACAAGATCCCAACAAGAGGGCAGCTGCTGCTGAGCTTCTCCAAGACCCCTGGATGCTAGATATTAGAGCGAAGGCATTTAGCGACGGAACAAGCTCTTCTGCTTCTGACGAACCTAGAGAATTAATGTGAGAATACATAAGAATGTGATGAGTGAATGCCATATATCTTTTTCTGCACAGGTTGTCAAAAGTAGGCGTACCCAAAGCTCAATTCTTCCCCTTACCTAAAACTAGAGGAACCTACAAGTTAGAGGGTTGGAGAATAAAGGTGTACAGGTATATAGAGATGATCCATGGTTTATGGTGTACATGGTTTTGATGAATATTGATATATGATGTGGTGGTGATATTACGTAAGCCTTTGATCATACAAATTATTTTTCTTCTTGTGATGGGTACTAAGTCTGGATTCCTCTTCAGTTTCATGCTGACAACCAGAATACTACGTAGAACTATACGTACTAGAGCGATGTCACTTGAATCATACACAATTGAGAGGCAGCAAGAACTTTTGCACAACTTTTCTGAAATTGAGAAACAGATAGCTGCTGTTGATAGAACCTTCACACACCCAGTACAGCTTATTGCAGTCTCCAAGCTCAAACCAGCAAGCGATATCCAGGCTCTCTATGATAAAGGAGTTCGGCACTTTGGTGAGAATTATGTCCAGGAGCTCATTTCCAAGTCCCAGATCTTACCAAAGGACATTAAATGGCACTTTATTGGTGGACTTCAAACGAACAAGTGCAAGGACCTAGCAACAAACATTGAGAATCTTTACTCTGTTGAAACTATCGACACATTGAAGAAAGCCAAAAAGCTAAACGATACCAGGGAAAACAATGGACCCGTGATAAATGTGTTCCTGCAGATCAACACCTCAGGAGAGGAACAGAAGTCCGGTTTGTTGCCATCTGACAAGGACACAATTCACGAGATTGTGGACTATTTGACTTCTAAGGAATCTAAGAATGTCACATTTCAAGGTCTTATGACAATTGGATCGTTTGAGAAATCACATGCGGAGTCTGAGATCAACCCTGACTTTGATTCGTTGTTTAAATTGAAGCAATACCTGGATGAAGAGTACAGCATTGATCTACAGCTCTCTATGGGTATGAGTGCTGATTACAAGCAGGCAATCAAGCAGGGAACGTCAAATATTAGAGTGGGTACGGATATTTTTGGAACTAGACCACCTAAGGCCTTGTGATCTTTGATTTTTGATATGACTATCTACACACATATTTTTCTTCTATGGTATATGATGATATAGAACACAGGTTAGTACTACTATTACTGAGGAACTATCGTCCACCATATAACCTATACATAACTGACAAAGAAATAAAGCAGTTCACAACCGAGATGCTTTACAATATACATGGATGTATGCAAGTCCCTTAGTGATTAAAGAATCTAACTAGTGATTCCATCAACAAATTACTGATCCCAGGACCAGTCGCTCTAGTTATAAATAAAACCCGACCTGAAGCTTCAGGGCGGGCACGAAGAAGCACACCGAAGTTGCCACTAGAAGATGTGCTCAAAATACCCGAAGCCACAACCTCATTAGCAGATGATATGTCTACCGCACTCAGCCCCATCTTTCCAACAAATCGTTCTAGCCAGAGGTCGTCAACCTCGAAAAGGCTCTCCATGACTCTGCTAGTTTCTCCTTGCTCGCCAAGAGAGTCAATCTGAGACCAACGTTGGATGAACTGTTCAGCAGTCAGTTTTGCTGGTTTTAAAAATTTAGTCAGGAATACTGGCAGCTTGAGTCTAATGGAATTGAAAGCTCCTCCCGAATTGAATTGGATTCTGAGGTTTGGAATCTCTTCAAGTTGGAAGAATGGATATCTCAAAGTGATCGACAACGTTAAATGAGCTTTGTCATTGATAGGAATTTCAGAGATTGGAAGTTCAGTTAGATTCACAATAATATTTGGGTTGACAGTTTTATAGTTTGATAGCGATGTAACAAATGAGGTAATCATCTGAGGCGACTTGTTCGTAAATGTCAGTACAAATGTAGTAGTGTCGTTCTGTTCGCGGCTCTTATTCACACGCAAAATAACTTTGAGTAGTGAATTCTCAAAAAATACACCTTGGTTGAACTCGAATAGTCTGTAGAACCCCTTCTGCCAGTTTGGTGATAGAGGACCGTCAGGTTTTACAGCTGGCGTTGCTGGACCATCTGATTTGGATTGAGCGAATCCTGTCCTGTCATCTGAAAAAGGATCTGACGAGAAGTTGAGTTCTCTCAGATCCGCAGATATCCTGTCAGTACCGTTCCCCAGTTTCTTATCCAATTTCTCTGTGCTTTGAATGAAGCCACGCTTTACAGGGCTCCTCTGTGCAAGCTTCAATAGAAGCTTGTTTTCTGAAGAGCAAAAAGCTGGGGTTTCTTCCCACACAAGAGTGAAAAAGTCCTGGCCCTCTTTTGTGTTTAGCTTCTGAATTAATGTCAGGTATTCAAATGCCCGCTGTTGCAATTCTAGGTTAACTAAATTGACCTCAATCCCTAAAATCTTAATTAGGTTTGATTTCAGCGGTTTGTTCTCAAAGTTTAACTTCAGCATCTTCATAAAACTAGAAAGAATCATCATTTTGGTGTTGTTGGACACAAAGAAGTAAATATTGGCTAGTATGTCAAATTGCTTCTGAACTGAAACATCATCATTGATAAGGTATCCAAACTCGCCAAGGATATAAGCCGCAATCTTCACCATAGATTCGGTGAACTTTGGCTTCGTGATGTACTTGAGGATCTCCTTGCATGTGTAACCCTGGAGCGATTCATTGTTGACAATGATCTGAACAACTCTTTCCCAAATGGAGTCACTCAATGTGCTTCCAGCGTTATCAATAATTTCAAACATGGTCTCAACGTACCAGGACGGAGTGGTCGCGTAAGTTTCACACAGAACGGAGACCTTGAGAGCAATATCTGGCTTGAGGGCATGATCTGATGTTTTCAGAATTGTGGAAAGCTCAGTGATAATATAGTTAGCGGATTCAGCATCGGCACAAGCGTAAATCAAATCTAAACTTTTCTTTGAAATCGACACATCTTGTTCCTTCAATAGAGAGAACACTTTCAGTAGGTGCTTTTGAGATCTTTTGTTCAAAGAGCTCTCAGTGGTCAACGTCACAAGAGAATTTAGTGCCAGGTATCTCGTATTCAACTCTTTGGAGTCAAGCAGTGAAGAAATTGAATCTATAGCTGTGTTAAGTGCCTCTTTGGACGGGTTCAACAGTCCAGCCAAGTGTATCATTGAAAACAGCACCGCATTGCGTGCATTTCTAATGGCTGAATCGTTCGCCTTCTTAGTAGTAAACTCAACAACTCTTGAGACGCTTTCTCTCAGAATTCTCAAAGTACTTTGATCAATCTTCTGCTCTTCAGCTTCAGGAATTAGGATGGTGAGAAGCTTTGCCAGTGTTACAATCAACCAAGGATTAGCGATTTTGCCGAAGAAATACTCCTGAGGGACACGATCTGGTTCCAACACAAGAAGACTCAACTTCCTACTGAGCCCAGGTATTAACGATTGAACCTGTTCAAGATCAACCTCAGTTGCGATGAACTGGATCAGCGGCAGAGCCGATTGGACAACTCCAAGATCGGAATCATCGGCAAGAGTTAAAATTCTCGGGATCCAAGTGCTGTGGCTCGTAAGAATTGATTTATCAGCTCTTGCCAGTTTAAGAAGAGCTAAGGAGGATCTCTTCTTCAGTAGAGGTGGACTTGTAGGAGATCTCAGGATTTGGAAGACATCATCGACAAGGATGTGCGACCAGGTGGCGTTCCCAAGGGTTGCAATGCATTGAAGAGCAAGTGCATTGAACTCTTCGTTGTTTGACGCGAGGTCTTTCTTCAAGCTGTTGGATATCAGATTGACAAAATCTGTCTCAGTGTCTTTCTGGCTGCCCAATGAGGTGAGCAAGAGCAAAACAGCGAGGTAGCCAATGCATTTTTCGGAGTACACATTCGAAGACACAAGCTCCAGGCACTGGCGAGTACCAAAAGTGACATTGTAAGCAGATATGTCACAGCTGGACATTAAGTAGATGTAAATCAACTTGGTGATGTATTTCTTCTTCTGGTATCCATTAAGTTTGTCATCTTGGTTAAACTGTTTCTGGATATTGACAATCTCTGTGTTTATCCGTTGATCATGTTCCTCTTTAGTGTTCGCAGTCCGGAGATCTGCAATGAACTGCTGCAGACCTTTCATGTCAACAGCCATGATTGCAAATGTAAACACGCAGGAGTTGTGCTAAAACTGCAAACAATGGAGAACTTGGTGTCTGAATAGGCAAGCGCGTTTTCTCACAGCATTTCCCAGAAAACTACCCGTTTAGGGTGGTTATGAAGCCCCGTCCCTCTATTTTCCAAAACAGAGAGTATGCGGGTGATTAATCAATGGCTATCTTTAGAGTACCGAGCAAAACCCTCCCATAAGAAAAATGGTAGACATTCCTGGAAGCCCAAAGTCCTCATTGAAAAGAGTAAGAAGCTGGAACATCCCTTATAGAATCTTGATCTTTTCGAACAAAAAGTTAGAATCTCTTGTTTTTTCTGTCAAGGCCACATAGCTTGGGTGAAACTATACAAAGTAGAGTTAACAGTGCCAAATAGAAACACCAACGATCTGCAAATTAGAAGTCTTCAGCCTTTTGGAAAACCCAGAGCTGTATGAAAAGAATAACAGCTATCCTGTAAGGAGAGAACACCCAACATAAGTCAGAGAAGGATGTCCCTGAGGGGTCAAAGTCTCTAGAATTGCAGAGGTAGAAAGTAGTTGGATAAAGGTAATTTCAATGTAGCAAGAAGAAATACACAGAAACAGAGCTACTTTATATCACCATTCTCTGTGAATAGAATCCTTGGAGACCCTCTCTGAGTTAAACTGTATATGTTTCTTGAACGTTATCCTCATCCGCGATAGTTTAGTGGCTAGAATCACCGCTTGTCGAGAATCTTCGGATCTTTGCAATACGTGGTAGACCGGGGTTCAATTCCCCGTCGCGGAGTAACTTTTTTGCTCTTCTCAACAAGAGCCTCTATTACTTCCCCTACAGACTTTTGACAACCTCAAGAGGTCAAGGAACACAAGCTTTCGCTTCTAGAATGCATATTTGCATTATCGCATAGCTTTATCCCTTATCGTACGTAGAGCACTAGTGTATATACAACTTGCGAAGGTACCCTGGTATGGAGGCTTATTTCTAGCTCATTCCCACAACTTTAGAGTCATTGATTGCCATTCTTCGTAAATCAAACATAACACTCTTTCATATTCTCCATATTCCATTACACACATGTCTAAAAATCTGATGTTTAATTCAAGGGTTAAAGAAGAACTAGTAGCTCTTGAAAAAGCTCTAAATTCCTAATAATGCTGATCAAATGAATACTCTTATATTGAGCGTGCGTGATTCTTCAAAACAAACGCGTCAATAAACCATTTATGGAATCTATAATCATCACTGAGCTCTGGATGGAACGAAGTAACCAAGATGTTTCCTTGCCTAGCTGCCACTATCAATCCACTTTGCAAACTGTGCAACACCTCGACAGGGGCCTTGTTGCTGAATTTTGTAGTGGAATAGAGGATGCCCTCTCCATCATCTATCTGTCCAATTGGAAGGTACTCATTGTTATAAGGAGTAGCCAATACTTTTGAAATCACAGGAGCTCTGATGAAAATGGTTGGGAATGAGTCAACACCTGGTATGAACGAACTGAAATTCAAGTTTGCCTCAAACGAGTCTTGCTGTCTTCCAAAAGCATTTCTCTTCACTTGGATGTCGATAGCCCCTAGCGCCTTCTGACCTGGGCACCCATTTACAATCTGTTTTGCCAGGAATATGAGACCAGCACAGGTTCCCCAGATCGGCTTGTTTGAAGAGATGAATTGCTTTAGAGGACCTAACATCTGAGTTCTCTCAGCGATCAGGGACATAGACGTGCTCTCACCACCAGGAACCACTAACGCATCACATCTGCTCAGCTCATTTTCTGTTCGGACCTCAATATAATGAAATTCTCGGGAGTCATACTCTTGAGTGGCTCGCTTCAATAGGTCCAAGTGCTCCTTGAACGCACCTTGTAATGCCAGCACGCCCACGACAAACTTCTCTGTAACAGTCATTGTGAATTATTTTTCTGACTCTGGCAGTCCTTTGATCAGGTGCAGTCCAAGCGCATTAAATGCTTTCGTAGTGAACCAGGTGTGGAGTCAGGCGTGCCCACCACTGGTCGAGTTGATAGGTGAGTCTCTGGTCATCCCGAGTCAAATTTAGCGGGGCGGAGTCACAACGCTCGTAAACTCGTGGTTACGTCACAAGAATCGGTTTTGCGGTCTTGCTGTACTCAAGGAAACCACACTGAGAATAGATGGCACCAGAGGTTTCAGGAAAGAGAGGTATGCTGTACCAGAATTCACAGCTTCTCATTCAATTTTCATCTCAGATGCTATGCTACATTGTAATACCTCGCTTATCTTTTTTAATCTCATCTAAGGACATAAAAAGATCTGTAGTACTCCACTTCTGCTTCCCCTTTATCTAGATTAGATAAGCATCATGATTCCCCCCCTCAAGGCTTAGCGCATATCCAAACTTAGGGGGAAACCAGAGTCAGCGCCGGGTCTTTTCAAGAGTCAGGTGTTAACAGCAAACTGGAGGGGGTAGACAATTGGGAGCTGTTTATATGTCTGTTTGAGCTAGAACTGTTCGAGTAAAGAGTGCAGAGAGGTCCCCTTAGTGAGGCCCGACAACTTCCCGCTTTTTCTCATGATGTCTGTGTGCCATATAACCTCTCTCGCCTTTTTGAGAGTAATTCTTCGCTTTCCAATTCCACAAGTTTAAATGCCTGTGAATGCAGCAAGATCTGCAATGTAGGTGGCCAGTCATCTTCAGTCCAGGAGTATAAACTGTGAGTCAAATCCGCCAAACTCAAGCAAAAGCTGTTCCGTGACAACTCCCAAGAAGTGAAGAGATATCACGATGTCAGAACACAAGTTGAACAAAGGGCTTGCGCAGATGCTAAAAGGTGGTGTTATCATGGATGTTGTCAACGCTGAACAGGCCAGAATCGCTGAGAGAAGTGGTGCCTGTGCTGTTATGGCTCTGGAGAGAATCCCAGCAGACATGAGAGCGTCAGGTCAAGTGTGCCGTATGTCTGATCCAAAGTTGATCCAGGAGATCATGGATGCGGTGTCCATTCCAGTGATGGCCAAATGCCGTATTGGCCATTTTGTTGAGGCTCAGGTGTTGGAGGCCATTGGTGTGGACTACATCGATGAATCCGAAGTTTTGACACCAGCTGATAAGAAGTACCATATTAAAAAGAGGGAGTTCAAAGTGCCGTTTGTCTGTGGTGCCAAGAACTTGGGTGAAGCATTGAGAAGAATTGAGGAAGGTGCCTCGATGATTAGATCGAAGGGTGAGGCTGGTACTGGTGATATTTCTTCCGCTGTCGGTCATGTAACATTGATCAAGGAACAGATAGAACAGGTGCTTGCCTTCGAGACTGAGGCAGAGTTCGAAGAGTTCGCAAAGAGGGAAAGAATCCCCGTTGCAAGACTCAAGGAATTGGAGTCCAACGGCGGTAAGTTGCCAGTCGTCAACTTTGCTGCGGGAGGTGTCGCCACTCCGGCAGATGCTGCTTTGTGTATGCAATTGGGCTGCGATGGTGTCTTTGTTGGCTCTGGTATTTTCAAGTCCAAGAACCCTGAGAAGCTGGCAACTAGCATTGTCAATGCTGTCACGCATTACAACGATCCTGCAAAGATCTTGGAATACTCAACCGACTTGGGTGAGTTGATGTTTGGTGTTGCTATTGACCAGTTGAAAGAAAGTGAGAAGCTATCGTCTAGAGGATGGTAAAGAGCTCTTCCATCTTCAGTAAATAAATATGTCCTTGTAACACGTCAACATCTACCATTTGTAACAGTTGAGATGTATCTGAGTCTATCTGTTCTCAAAGATTCAACAGAACAAAGAGTTGTACATCATTTTCCCTTTTGCTCAATTCCGACGGCTAACGCATTCCCTCTGGAGGTGCGTTTCTGATAGAAAATATCGCTTATCTTATCCGCAATTCTGAACCCTACTTCACTCAAAGAAAACAAAAAATGATAGTATTGTAGGATGCCTGGTGGTGTGGTATGACTTCAGTCTCCTATTTGGAAGCAGTGGTTTAGTTAGGCAAACTAATCTATATTGCAAAGGCCATCCCCAATGCAATATTCCACATCTTGAGGTTCTGTGAGGTTCTTCTGCAATGGTAATCAGAATGGCCTTGTTTTTTGAGAACTCTCAATTGAGATAACTTCAGAAACTAAAATGCAAGGATATGTGCGCTAGCAACTAAATTTCATCATAGTTTTGATTTTGATCGGAAATCTGCCATTTAATGTACCCAGGAGCCCATCTACATAGTAAACAAAGAAAATTATGTATCGGTCAAATAAAATAACTAATAAGACTGTGAACGAGTCATTTGTTAGACAATGTCTTGAGACTTGTCTGATTGCCGCATCCTTGAGCGATCTAAGGTCTTCTGTACAATAGGAAGCCGCTCTTAACACCAACTTTAGTGTAAAGTAGTTGAGCTCTATGGTTCTCGAACTGAGTGCCCCAGTAAACTTTCTTGCATCCAAAGTTATCGCCCTCCTTGTAGACAAACTCGATAAGTGCCCTGCCCACTCCATGAAGTCTGGAGTCGCCTCTGACAAATAGGTCGTTCAGGTACAAGGTGTCGCAAACAGTCCAAGTATCTCTGTGGGTGAGGTAGTTCGCAAACCCGATGAGTTTACCAGTGTCATCAACAGCAACACAAGAATAAACTGGCTCTTCAGGGTCAATGAATCTCTTGAAAGTGGTCTCTGTAGCTTCTGGAGTGACAACATCGAGAGACTTGTAAAATTCTAAGTAGGACCCTTCACCACACCACATCTCTAACCACTCAGCTTTATCCTGCTCTTCAATTGGTCTGACTGTAAATGACATTATAACGTTCTCTGTATTTCTTGTGGAATGACAACCATAGGATTCAGATTAATTGGCAAGGGCATCCCTCTTTATATGGTTTTACAACAAGGGATATAGCTTCCTGATTTGGGAAATGCGCTGGAGCCTGGGGCGCACTACTACTATTGCGGTTGGGGCACGAACCTCTGTCCGCCTCCACTGACTCTTCTCAGATAATTTAAATGTGTGACTCATGTTCCACAATAATATACACCTTGCGCAAAAACCTGTCGTTTTTTCCTTTCGCCAAGCAGATTTTTGGAGCATTTGACTGGGATATTGACTCCAGCATTTGCAAGTTGACTCGTTTCAGTACGATTCAATTGAGTCGTACAGGCTTCAAGAAGTAAGATGTTAGAAGTGCATTGCTTATTTAATTTTTGTTCATATGGCTCTTCCTAAAGGGCATTTTTTCCTAATTACTGATACAATGTAGTTCCTGATTTTTGCTACAAGATAAAACCTCGAAAAAGCAGCGGGTTGATCTGGTAGTGGTGGGTCTCAACTAGAGGAGATGAATAGCAGAACCAATCGTGAGGAGCAGCTGGGCGTGGATTTGAATGCAACTGACAATTAATGCTGTTAGCATCTGTATATCGGGATACATTTCAGCGAATAGACAAGCCTTGAACTTATTGCCGAAAGGTTCCAAGTCTAGCGGTAAGTGACGTTATAGACATTGGTAGACCTGATCAAAGGAAGAACTAGACATACAATTACTTGAGCTTCGTCAATGGCACGTCCACAGTTGTTTCAATCCAGTGCGTCCTAAATCGCACTGAGCCCAGCAGATGTAGCCACTTTGAAATATATATTGTCTATAGAAAGCTATTGCTCAACGGAGATCTCTATGTATGCGAATCTATGTAATAAGATAATCGGAAGTAATTGGTACAAAGCATTGTTATTGAGTCAACTACAGAAATAAGTAAAGATTTCCGACGCTACGTCCGACGGTCAGGACATTCCAAAAATACATAGCTGTGAGATTGATTTACTACTAGCATTCATGGGCTCATGAAAGATCCTTTGACATCATCTTGATTTTATTAATTCAATGTTTTAGACAAATCAACCAGGTGTTATATTGAAAAAAATGAACCGTCATAGATTAACACACATGATTCTGAAACGGAAGTTTCAAAGAATTCATTCAAATCGGCTGAATGTATCCACAGCTGTTTGAGCCAAATCTATGTTCAGGAATCTAAACGATCTCTATGACAGTAGCAGACCCACACTACAGAACAAATAATCAAACCGGTGAAGTTGTAGCCAACAACAGATTTGAGTGGCGAGTTGTTAGCCTTGACGATGGTGGCATCTGCCACAAAAACGTCGAGTCCAACGAGATCTTGCTAGTTGCACCGTAATTTATAGGGTCGGTGGTGCAAGGACTTAGGAATCCCCAACCTGATCTCCTGGACCAGGAACTGCCTGTTAGAAGAGACTTTTCCATTCCAATGCTTAATTAAGACCAGCCCAACTGACAGCTGGCTGAACAACAATATCCTGATCTTCCTCGTTGATCACGGTAATATTGACAATGTGAGGTTTAGAATTAGCCTCTGTCTCCTGATGGATCTTGTACGAGGCGAGTGTGCCAATTTTATGATGGCAGGGAGTTGCTCGGGTCAGATTGTTCATCCAAAACGTCTTTGGAGCATTTTATAGACCTGCTTCCAAGAGCCCTTCTTGTCTCAAGAGACTCGGATATAATTCAGTAGCTTCTGTCTCAATCTCCCTCAGCTTGGATGGAACCCTCCTCTTAATTTGGAGCAATGGCGCCAGGAAGTTTTCGAATTGAGCTTGGGGCCTCAGAGGTGAGTTGGACCAAAAGCTCACTAGCTGTGAAAACAGAGAATGAAAGGGTTCCACGATCTACAATGGATGGTCCAGACGGTTTCGGTGCCTTGCGGAACGTCCATGGAGCAGATTTATTCAGATTGCTGATAACCCAGAAACTACTGCCTCTTGTAGAGTTTCTGAGCTTGTTCCCAATCGATTCATGGAACTGAGGAACATTCAAAAGGTGATAGTCTAGTATAAAAGCGTAGCCGAATTTGTCATCCCTCTCAAGTCGTGGAGATGTATGCCGTCTTCCTGATTCCATCAACTTCTAACCGATTAATGTGAGGATGTTTTTCAACAAAACAGATAACAACAAAATGGTTTTGGTTTCGAATTCATAAGCATTGAGTGACACGAACTATTATGGCTGTTCTGAACATTGTTTCGTTCGACAAGAGCACGTCAATTCCGTTCAGGGCTCTCGTACTTCTGGCAATTGCCTACCGGTCGTACAAAAGCAAGTCACTCACACCAAAGGGGATCATCGCTGCCCTTGTCTCTGGGGTCATCCATTCCTTGCCAACTTCTAACCTATACCTGATTTTAGTCGTCACATTCTACCTCACATCTTCACAGGCTACGAAGTACAAAGAGGATATCAAGGCAAAGAAGACTAGAATACCAATGAGGTTGGGCGAGTCTGCCTCTCAAGCGCAGAGAACACATGTTCAAGTTCTCGCCAATTCGATTACTGCCTCTATCCTTATCATCATATCCACCTTGACTTTTGACAAACATGTCCTTTCACTCTTGAAGGCTGGTATAATTGGCCAGTATACAGCGGTCCAAGCAGACACATGGTCATCCGAGTTAGGCATTTTGTCAACAACACAACCATTTCTAATAACAACTTTGAAGAGAGTTCCTCCGGGAACGAATGGCGCTGTTACTACGGCGGGGTTACTTGCTGGCGCCATAGGATCAGCATTGATAGGTGCAATTGCCTCCTTCACTTATAATGAAAATGCTGTCGGCCACTTCGTGTTCTTCACTTTGATTGGACTTAGTGGGACCTTAATTGATTCTTTTTTGGGAGCGGTTTTCCAATCGTCTTTTGTTGATGGTAATGGCTTGGTCCTGGAACCCATTGGAGGGGAGAGGGTAGACGAGCAAACTTTATTGGAGGAGAAGGGTACTCTCAAGTCAGTTGCTGGTGCTGACATATTAAGCAACAACCAGGTCAATGTTGCTATGGCTGCTATTTCATCTTTGCTCGCCATTGGGCTATACGATGTTTTCTTCTAATGTCTTCTTTATTTACGAACTAATTGATGCAAATCATTGCTTTAACAATCCTCTCTACTACTTTCCTCTAATCAGACTCATCTGCACTGCTAGTTTCATCATCGCTATCAGACTCACTACCACTGAATTCCTCAGAAAATTCTTCACCATCCTCATCCTCATCATCTTCGTTATCACCATTATCCTCTTGATAATGTGGAACCTCCTCAATTTCAACCTCATAACCTTGCTTAGTGAAAAACTCTTCAAGCTCCGCCGCGTTGGAAGGATGCGCACATATAAAGAGTGCGGACTTTTTCGGATCAAAAATTGAGATGTAGTAAGCGTTCAAGATTTTAATCATATCATCCTCAGTGACCCTAGATAGCTCTTCAATAAACTTACTATTGTAGTTCGGACCTCTTTTCTTCAAAACGTTATCAAGATACTTTGAAGCAGCGGCAGAATAATAATTAGACTCGGAGGAAGCAATGGAGTTAACAAGACTGCTGACAGCACCAGCAAATAGTGTTTTGTCAATCTTGGTTGTACCATTTGCCAAGTCACTCACAATCTTAGAAGCCACTTGGTAAGCTTCAATTGCATCTGCACCTCGGTAAACATCAAAAGATAGCTGTCCCGTCTCAACACTTCTGTAAACGTTCGCACCATAAGCCAAACCGGTACCTCTGATACCTCTCCAGAACGGGCCCTCAACAGCCTGTAGATAAGAGGCAGCCAAAGACAAAGCCACCGAGTCTTCAGAGAGGTAATCATTGGCAATGTTGGTGGAGGCAACCAAGAAAGTAGACTCAGATGCTGGAGCTGTAATGATATACGCCTTTCCAGACAGTTGTCTACCAAGATCTGTACGGACTTCATATTCACGTGGAACCTCGGTCATCTCAGGGGTTGGCGAGGCTGATGATGGTTGACCACCTAGGAAATGTTCCCAAGCCTTGATTGGATCTTCAACCTGAGAGATGTCACCACTGATAATTATTCTGAAGTTGTTCAGTTGGAATAGGTGTGACCTGAAAGACTCAAGATCAGCTTCAATTTCTTTGAAGGCACCATTCTCCAATTTGGACGCCATATCACGGTACAGCAATTCGGTTTCCAAAGGGTCTTTCGATCTCTTCAATGATCTCTTAGAAAAACAGTTCCTCGTTTGCAATGATGCTAACATGGAGACACCGCTTCTCTTGGTAGATGGAAGCGCATTGATCAGCTTATCAATGGCGACCTTAACCCTGGATTCCTCAAACTTTGTGTTCCAAAAGACTTTTCTAAACCAGTCAATGGACTTTGAGTAGTTAGCCTTCTTCATTTGAATCTTAACATCAATCACTTCATTGAACTGATTCTGGAAGCCACTATAGAAAGAGTGTTCCACAGTATCATTTTGCAAATCTTGGACTACTTGCTCATATGGAATTGTGTTACCGTCAATCTCCAGAGGCAAAGTAAAGATCTCCGAAAACACATCAAAATAATGCAGCAAATTCTCTGGAATCTCCTTAGAAGACATAAGAATGTCAATAGAGATAAATTCAGATTTGAACTGATCAATATTGATGTACAAGGGAAATTCCTTTGGTGTGTTTGCGATCAATTTCTTTGTTAATTCATCATTCTCATCATTGACAACATCTTTGTTCCGACCGATACCAATAGTCTTGGTGTTAATGAACTTGATCTTGGAAGGATCCTGGGTTGGGAAGCTAGAAAGGACTTCATCTGGAATTGGTGCGTCGTTTTTGGCTTGAGCACTATCCAATTTGTCTTGGAGTTTTTTTAAACCTTCTTCACCAAGCGCTTCCAATCTATCATTGAGCATCTTCTTGTTAGCAGCTTTAGTCTGTTTGTATAGCTCCTTAGATGGTTTACCAAGAATCACAACGGCATTACTATTAATCAAGTACTTCTGGAACAAATCCACCCATTGCTCCAAAGACCACTCAGAAATCGCGTTGTAATCACGAAGAGTGCTCAAGTTCTTAGAAAGGTCCTTCCCATTAAAATCACCATACAGGAAGTCAGTAATGACATAGTCAGTTAGTAAGTCAGCGGACTTTTCAGTTTGGAAAACCAGTCTCTTTCTAGAATTCTCAATGATCTCTCTCATTCTATTCAAATCGAAGTTCTCCAAAGTACCATGATCCTTTAATAGAGAGAAAACCTGCTCCTTAGCGTCAAGCAATCTGTCGGATGGGACATCATTTAGCTTGATGTAAGGAATAATATAGGTGAAGTCATCTGTATTTGATTCCAATTCACTGGCCAATGGATCTTCAATCTCAACCAAATATTTGGTTAAAAGAGAGATTGAACTCTCCGTCAGGTACTCTAAAAGAAGTGTAACGGCTAAATCCTCATCTTTCTCATTGTGCTTTGGACCAATCCAGCTGATGGAGACTTCACCCTTGGATTCGTCCTTATCTGGGAACTCAACTTCTTTGACAATCTCCTTGGCCAATGGTTGGATCTGGTAAAGAGAGTCCACAAATGGTCTGTGAGACTCACCACTTTCAAGACTTGGCAAATCTTTATCAAAGGCTTCCATCAAGTCAAGAAATCCAGCTTCGTCAACACTGCCACTGACAATAACACAGAGATTACTTGGCCTGTAAGAATCAGCATGAAACTTCCTGATAGTATCATTGCTCAGCACTCTCAAGTTTTCCATCAAACCTCCTGTCTCTGAAGAATAGCCCGATTTAGCTGGGTAAAGAGATCTTTGGGACTCCAAAGCTGAAAGAAACCATGGTTGATTCTGAATACCCTGCATTTCTGAGAAGACAACACCCTTCTCCTTACCTTCACCATCTACGTGATAAACCTCAGTATAGCAAGCCTCATCTGTTAATGTTGGGTGAAGGATGTGATCCAAATAAATTGGAAGAAGAAGTTTAAAACCTTCCCAACCCGCCGTGGTTAAAGTGTACACTGTCTGGTCTGTGGCCGTCCAAGCGTTGGTTTGGGAGAAGGCTACGTTGCCCAAAGTATCCAAAAGACCCTTGTAAGGATATTTTTTGGAACCCATGAAGATCAAGTGCTCCAAAGTATGGGGAGTACCACTGTCATCTTCCACCTCAGTGGCGACTGCAAAGAAACCATTAACAATAGGTGATTCTTTGTCAACAATGGCAGCTTGTAGACCTGTTCTCTTGGATTTCCACTTCTTGATAGAAGACGGAGCGTAATCCACGTCGAATGAAGATAGTAGTTCAAAGGACTTGTCAGAAACTGTCATATTTGATTGGGAATTAAGGACGTTATTGGGAAGAAACAAGTTCATAGTGGACCATAAAAGAAAAAAGAATATATTTACGAGGGCTTATCGAACCCAAATCACGTGACCACAGTTGATCTACCGGAACTCATATCTGATTCAGCTTTTCTAGCCAAAAGCTCTTACCATTCTCAACTTTTCTTCAACAATGTTTCACCCCAAGGTCGCAATGAAGCTCTTTTTCCTTATTCAGCTTCTAATAGCGTATGCTTTCGCATTACCGCTCGTTGACATGGATGCTCCACCAATCACACATTTTGTGTATTTTAAACTTCAGCAAGGTGACGCGGAACTAGGCACAGTCAAACTTGGTCTGTTTGGTTCCGTAGCGCCAAAGACTTCTGAGAACTTTTACGTTCTTGCAACTACCAAGCACGAAGGAAATGGATATGAAGGCTCTATTTTCCATCGTGTCATGAACGATTTCATGATTCAAGGCGGCGATTTTGAGAACATGGACGGCACTGGCGGTTTCTCTATCTATGGGAAGAAGTTTGCGGATGAGAACTTTGATCTGAAGCACGATAGATTGGGAAGATTGTCTATGGCAAATGCTGGTAAGGATACCAATGGATCTCAGTTCTTTATCACTACCGCAATTACTGAATGGTTAAATGGCAGACATGTCGTATTTGGTCAAGTTGTTGACGGGTTGGATATTATTTTGAATAAAGTTCAAAAGGCTGCGACCAATGCAAATAACAGACCAGAGACTGATATCAAAATTGTTAAATCTTGGGGGGAGCCTAACCCAGATGTTGGCGATATGGAGGTAAAAGATTACCAGGAGTCTCAAGTCCCTGAAATTTCTTCAAACAGAATCTACTTCATCTTTTTTGCTCTTGTGGCCTTGATGTTTGGATACATCGCTGCAAAGAAGTACATTGCTGAGAAGACCCCAAGATACACCTCAGTCAGAGATTGATTCGGCTGCATATTGATTTTGCTGCCTATTTATTCTTTACCTGATATACCCGTTTGCTTTTTCAATTCATCCAACACATCTCTCTTGTTCAAGTTTTTACCTATGAGAACCAGCTTTGAAGTTTGTAGATCTGTAGAAGCGCCGGGAATGATCTCATATGTATCACGAACACCTTGTAGTACAAAACCCTCGTCCTTATCATTGATGAGAATGCCCTTTGCTCTGTGGATTTCAACAGGTTTTCCGTTTATCTTGGATTCCCACAGAATGTATTGGATGAAGACTTCTACCTTTCTGACTTGCTCCTCAGTGATGATGCCAAAGTCGACTGATATAGTGGAGATTCTGGAGTCATGGAAACTTCCCTTGTCTTCTTCGTTTAACTGGACACATTTCTCAAAGGCATGAAGGTCCAAAATCTTGTTCACATCAATATCTCCATATTGCGTTTCATAGATAGGAGCAACCGAGTTGATTTGTTTTATTCTCTCTTCAAGTGTATGGTCATCATTTGCTTTTTTATCAGACTTGTTCAGTAGTATCACATCTGCAAGGGCAATTTGCAAATGAGCAGTAGTAATACCTTCCTCAGTAAACTCCAGGCCATTTGATTTATGCCAATGGCCCCCGATATCTTCCAAGCAGGTTGCGATATGCTCTGAGTCAAGTACCGTGACAACCCCGTCAATGTAGACGTTACTTCTTAGTCCATCATCTAACCAAAACATTCTTGCAATAGGAGCAGGGTCCGCAATACCACTTGTCTCTAACAAGATGTAGTCAATTTTATCGCCACTTCTCTCAATGAGGTCCTCAATGGCTTGTACACCACTGTCCTTTACAGCACAACATAAGCAGCCGTTCCCTAGATCAAGCCATTCCTCATACCTGGTCTCACCATCCTGGACTGTCAAAGACTTTTCTATTTCCGAAGAATCTCCAAATTCATTGAGAATGATAGCAAACTTTTTATCACCACGTCTGGCAATGTGATCAAGAAGAGTAGATTTCCCAGAGCCCAAGTACCCTGTGATGATAGTGATGGGTATCTTGCGCCCAACTGACCCCCTGGTGTTATCCTCTGTGCGTTTCTGGAGAGTTTCTCTGTAGAACTGAAGCTTGTCTTCCGAGACGTAGTTGGTATTGGCATCAAGTTGAGAGAGCCTCGTCTCAAGGTCTGGCTCATCACCAGTTACAAGCTCTGGGATGTCATCGAAATCTGCCATATCTGGTCGAACTTGAGGCTCTGAGAGTTTAATGGCAATGAATTTTCGGTGCGGCGTGTTTTTTTGTTGAGACTAACCCGTAAGCTCCAACGGTCATAAGGTTTGAGGAGCTAGAGATGAGCTTTGGGATCCATCAGAACGAATAAAGGGAGCCCAGACCCTTGTATTATATACATAGGATTCAGGTGCCAAAATTCGGATCTCAGGGATAACTGGAGTGTCGAGCTCCAATTTTTAGATGTTTTCATTAATTACCACGGTAACGGGAGACTTTCTCTAATCCCTGTAAAACCACACAAACCAATTCGAAGTATTTATTCTCTTTCCACTTCATCTCCAACTGTCAAACATACCAGTAACCAACTCAATGGTATCCTTCTACGACCCTTTGCTTATAGTGCTGGTCTCCGCTTACCTGTATCTAGCACCGTTCACGAAGGTGGAGGAATCCTTCTCCATTCAAGCAATCCACGACATTATCCACCTAGGCATCTCTGACGTGTCAGCTTATGACCATATCGAATTCCCTGGCGCAGTTCCCCGGTCGTTTATTGGTCCATTGCTAGTTTCTGGTGTTCTTAAGCCCATCCTGTACGTCATCCCAAGCACGGCTTCGAAGTTAGATGGCCAGTTGTTAGCAAGAGCCATTCTAGGCTTGTTTAATGTGTGGGGGATGTCATACCTCAAGAATTCGTTGCTAGCGCTGGTAAAGAAGGAGAAAGCGACTACCAGATCCACTGAAACCAAAACCAAAACCACGGTGGCCAAGAACGGCAAGAGAGCCCTTGTACCTCAGCCTTCCCACAGTGGCAGATTCATTGGGGTATGGTTTGTTTTGTTCACAATGAGTCAGTTCCACATTAACTTCTACGCCTCCAGAACCCTTCCAAACTTCTTTGCCCTTCCATTCACAAATTATGCGTTTGGTAGGATAATCAATGGCGATTACCTTGCTGGTATCACAGTCCTTGCATTCAGCAGTTTGGTGTTTAGAGTGGAGCTGATTGCGTTAGTCCTCAGTACTGGTCTGTTCCTTTACCTATACAGAAAGGTCACTATCCTACAGCTAGTTAGAGCTGGGTTAACTGGTGCCTTAACCGGCGCTTGCTTGAGTTTGGTGGTCGACTCTTACTTCTGGCGAAGAATTACAATTCCTGAGATTGAAAGCTTCTTTTTCAACGTCATTCAAGGGAAGTCCTCAGAATGGGGTACTCATCCATTCTCACTGTACTTCTCCAAGATCTCAATTTCAGTGTTTTTGCCATTGACAGTCCCAATACTGGCTGCTGTCGGTGTTTGGAAAGACATTACCAAAAATAGAACTCTGAACATCATCTGTCTAGGTTCTTTTTTGTTCGTTCTCTTGGTTTCCTTCCAACCACACAAAGAGTGGAGATTCATAGTCTACGTGTTTCCTGTGATTAATTTGGCTGCAGCCAATGGTGCTTCTTACATTTCTTCAAGGGCTTCGAGATCAGTAGTGTACAAGTTTTTGGTCCTGCTGATCATTATGGGCACATCCATTTCTTTCATCGCTTCAGTTGCATGGGCACAGGTCTCATCTTACAACTACCCTGGTGGATTCGCCGTCAACTCATTTCATGAGAAGGCAATCATACAATCCCTGAGAGAGAATAGAAGTAAACCTGTCGCTGTCCATTTTGATGTTGCAACTGCAATGACTGGAGCAACCCGCTTCAACGAATTGACGGATTCAAGTGGATTGCACGTCTATTATGATAAGACCGAGGATCCAGATCAGTTGTTTATGTTGTGGAACAAATTTGACTACCTTATTACGGAAGTGGATATCAAAGAAGACCAAGGCGTTACAATACCGCTCTCCAAGAGCTATGGTTGGAAACTCATTGACATAGTTGAGGCTTATCAAAGTATTGATCCAAAAGGGCTCAGAACGTTTAATCCATTTGCAGTTATCAAGGATATCTTCGCAAAGCGTAATTTGGAGCCTATTGGGAAGGCTATCCGCCCATTTGTACATTTGAGAGAGGCACTCTTCGTTTACCAGAGAGTCGACATAGAGAACAACGAAAATAAGCCCCCATTTTAGATGATACTGAATATATAGAGTGATTTTGTTCGGTGGAAGATTTGACTCTTGAAGACGATTGCATTGTGTCGATAGGATTACAAGCTGATTGTAGAGTAGAACATCCATGTTAATACTCGTCTATATGTACATGTGAAGGCCAAACCAGATATTCTCTAAAACACAGTCTCAAAAACGCTCAACAATTCGTTCTTGTGGTGACCTTTGATTAATAGCTTCTTTGATTCGGACATAATCTTGAAGTTCTTCTTTGGGATGTGATCCAAAATCTCCATCAAGTCATCCCTTAATAGAACAACGTCACCGCTGATCTTTCTGATTTCAGTATGCACATTGCTGTTGTCTTTGTATTCGATGTAGATTGGTAGGTTTCCCTTGGCAGTTCTTTGAAGGTGGTAGGATCCCTTTCCAAACTTTTTATCGAGTGTTGAAGAAGAGCCAATGTCGTTGGCAGTAATCTCGCTTAACTGTGGGAAGACAGCCTTAGCTGCTGTAGCTGTGGTTGATGAAGAGTGATATCTGACTTGTGACACTAGTTGAGTAGATCTTCTAAGCATGATGTAAGTATGCAAGTGACGCTTAAAGGCTCAAAGTTTCTAAGGTTTCTTGATGGCCAAGTTTTCGAAATGAAAAAAGTTGGAGCCACCAATTCCGAGGGTAACAAATACCAATTCCGAGAATGTTGGAAGTACATCTTGAGGGGGTTTCTACTTCTAGAACCGTCTATTCTAATGAGTCCACAATCTCACCTGCTTATCTTTACCACCACTTGCAACACGCTTACCATCAACACTCCAGTCCACACAGTACACCTCATCCTTATGACCGGGTAGATCGACACTTAACTTTTTTGTTCTAATATCCCACACTTTCAATGTGGTATCTTTGGAACAACTAACTAGCAGTCTGCAGTCGGAAGACCAAGCTGTCTGGTAAACTGCCGCAACATGACCTCTGAAGGTGGAAATAAACTTTCCTGTCTTTCCATCCCATAACTTGATGGAGTTATCGAAGGATGCACTGACAAAATGTCTTCCATCTGGAGAGAACTGGACATGATTGACAAGTTTCTGATGACCAGTCATACGACATACTGGCTTAGAAGATTTCAACGGTTCCCATAGATACATAGTGAAGTCATCTGATGCGGTCACAATTCTCTCTTCAATGACACCATTCACCTTCGCAACTTTTTCGTATAGCTGAAGGGCTTTTTGTCTAGCCTCTTCAGGACTTGATGGCTTTTCGCCAGTATGATCAAACGCACCCTTTCTGAGCACATAGTCGGTAGAGAGAGACAAGTGGTTGACCCAATGAGCGTGTGACTTCAAAGTGTTGATAAGCTTACCATCCTTGGCATCCCAGACTTTAATGGTTTTGTCATGAGAAGCCGAATAGATGACACCAGATCCACTCCACTTAACACAGGACACAGAGGAGGAATGGCCACTCAGCGTCAATAGAGGGACTCTTCTATCGGTATCCCAGATCTTGATGGTACCATCCTTGGAACCAGACACCAATCTCGGACTGTCACCTGGCTTGGTCAAATGTAGCGGTTCCCAAGCCAAAGAAGAGACCCACTTAGTGTGGCCTCTCAAAGGACCACCAAGATCTTTCCCATTCTCGTCCCAAAGTCTGATCGTACTGTCCATGCTTCCAGTGGCAATCTTGTCACCATTAGGAGACCAGCTCACGCAGAGCACCCAATTGGTGTGGCCTTTCAGGACATGCTGTGTAGTCTGAGTATTGCAATCCCAGATTCTAGCAGTGGAGTCACCAGCACCTGTAACCATTTTGGCGCTTGTGTGTGGAGCAAACTGAGTACACAGAATCGTTGAGCCGTGCCCTGCAATAGAAGCAGAGGACCGTGTAACTGGCTTCACTTTGAAAATGGCCCGGGGAGTATAAACAAGTGTCATGAAGTCTTCTGTAGTCTTGATGCCTGGTTTAAGAACAGAGCTGTAAAGATTGCTTTTGATATCGACCAAATCACCCTTCTCCGCATTATTCAATAAGCTGAAAGAGTATGGGACTGGGTCGTCTTGCTCACCTAGAAGCTGGTTTAAAAGCTGTTCTAATTGTTGTTCTGAGATGTTACCTGGAACCCTGATGGAGCCTCCCACAGAATCACCAGTGTCGGAGGCTTGGAACTTGATCAAGACATTTGGAAGATCTTCTGGGATAAGATCAACTTCACGTGGCTCTAGCGCCAAACGCTTCTGTTTCTTTGACGGTGGAGGAACTAAGGTGGCCATTGTCTTGTATTTTGCACTGCAAAAGAGATGCTTTATCAAAACTGTACTTACTTAAGTTTAAAATTTTCTTGAGTGCTCATCGCTTATGTCATCTCATCAAATCCACTGGCACTGCTGCTTACATAAGATAGATGATCTAGTATTTATGATTACGCGAAAATGACATAAGCAGAAGTGCGGAGGTAGTCGGCTTTCGGCGGCTAATTATTTATAAGTGTGGCCCCTGTACAAAACTTCTGAGTTGATTCGTTGCTTTGATTTGTAGCTCTCCACAACAATTCCATTTTAGTGTGTAATTGCTTAGCCAGAAATGCCATCCACGTTAGAGACCGCTGACTACGTGATCTCTGTGAAGGTTCCAGCTGAGAAGGGCAGGGCCACCCTCAAAGGTCAGGATAATCTGTCGAGTCTTGTCAGACAATTGAATGGTGCTGGCATTTTTACCCAAACAAGAACGGGTGAGAATGAAACAATGCTAGTCTTTATCAAGGTAGATGACAGTGTCCTTTTCAGGCAGGTGAAATCCTTCATTCTGAAAGACTATCTTGAAGGATTGAGGTTTGAGATTGATGATGATGAGCAAATCGTATCCAACTTGACTGAGGTGGAGAAACTTAGGGCGATTAACAGTGTTTTGACCTATCCTACATCCGAAGGTGGGCTGGGCATTACACCGGGTTCGGGCTCCTGGAAGTTCATTGAGACTATCACTCCTATCTATGACTACAAATCGTCTAAGAAGCTTTTTTGGAAGTGGATGAAGAAGCCGTTGATTGATGAAGCTGATATTGAGAGAATCAGAGAAATTGCAGGCGAAGAGACTGCTCTCTACTTTGCCTTTGTCAGATTTTACTTCTTATGGCTTGGGATCCCGACTGCTTTAGGTCTTGTTTCAAGCTTCGTTTTTGACAGGTTCTCTATTGTGTTCACCATTTTGAACTCCGTTTGGGCTATCACTTTCATTAATGCGTGGAAGAAAAGGGAGTTGATTTACGCGGCTACCTGGAATACGAAAGGGTGTGGAAAAGTTGAAGTCAAAAGAGCTCAATTCCAAGGCGACAGTGAGGATATCGATCTTGTCACTGGGGTGAAGACTCCCTACTTCCCGGACGAAAAGAGAACATTGAAGAAGATTAAATTCATTCCAACGGCAATCTTTGGAGGCGCTCTACTTCTTGCCTATCAACTTTTTTGCTTTGCCGTGGAGATTTCCGTGAATGAAATCTACCAAGGTCCTGGTAAGGCCGTTCTAAGTCTTGTTCCTACTGTTCTCGCAGTTGGTGGTGCGCCTGTGGTTACTGCTTACTACTCCACTCTTGTTACAAAGGCTGTTGATGACGAGAACCATGAAACCCAGCGCAGCTACAACTCTTCAATTACACAGAAGCTGTGGGTCCACCATTTCCTAGGCGGGTATGCTCCACTTTTCATCACCATCTTCCTCTACTTGCCATTCGGACACATTGTCAACGCGTACCTTCCTTTTATTCAAGGATTTTCCTTTAAGATGGGCATTCCTGTTGTGCAGGACACATTTCAAATAGCCACTGGGAGATTAATTGGCCAGTTCAGTTTCTTCACTGTTATTTCTCTGATTGTGGGTTTCGGATTGGAGAATGTTCTTCCATGTGCCCTCAGATTGTTCAGGGAACATACTAGCAAGTCAACTGTTGGTGAGAAGGATTCTTCTGGCGAGGCTGAATTCCTGAAGAGTATCAGAAAGCAAGTTGCTCTACCAAAGTTCGAGGTGAGTAACGAATACAGAGAACTAAACTTGAACTTTGGATACTTGGCTATCTTTGGGCCGATTTCACCGGTTGCCCCACTTTTCTCTTTAGTGTCTGTTTACATCGAGATAAAGGGGGACTTAGAGAAACTGCTTTTAGAGTCGCAAAGACCAGTTCCTGTGTTGGCGGAGACTATTGACCCATGGAACACCAATTTGAAAATATCTACTTGGATTGGCTCTTTTATTGCGCCGTTACTTACTACTCTGTTCAGAGATCAAGACCAGTTCATTGGCTCCTCCCAATACAATGCCTTGATCTCTCCCTTCGATGTCCCGCTTTCTTCAGCTGCAGCAGTAGCCTTGGTCTATGAGAACTTTGCTATTGTGCTTAATGTTGTTGTTTCTGCCCTTTTCAGAGCCTCGAGATCCAAGATTGAACACGACCATGATCAAAAAGTTTTGAACTTACGTCGTTCTTATATTAGTGTCTATTCGAAGAAATCACCTGGGACCAAGAGGAGCTTAATACTTGACCAATCCACTTCTGCTTGGAAGAGTTTTACGGGCGATGCCGCTTTGAATCAAGTATTTACAGCTAACTCCTGTGCAGCTGCGGAACCTAAGCCACAATCCGTAGCATCTGGTACTTCCAGATTCAATGATTCCTCAGTACAGAATCGTGCTGCCAAGGTCACAACGTCCATACCTGCTTCCAAGACTGCCCCCAAACCAACTACCGTTGGCTCTACAGCCAGTTTGAGATCAAACGGGGTGTCAGGAAGTGTTACTTCATCTGCTGTCCCAAGTACCATCAATGGCAATGAGATTGTTAGAGCATCTACTCCATCTACTCCATCTTTGGAGGGATCCGTTTCTTTGAATGGTGCAACTCTTCCACCGAATTTTGGTAGTAAGAAAAACTCTACTGCTTCCCTCAAAAAGGGGTCAGGCGAAATAATTCCTGTGGAGAACAAGAAGTCTTCTGGTAAACAGACTGGGTACACAGGAGCTACTGGCCAAGATGCTTTTGTTCCTCAACCAGCGGAGGTGCTTGAAGCTGCTCGCAGAGTCACATCCGAGAGCGCAAGAACTTTGGATCCTTCCAAACAAAGTATCACCACTACTAGTGAAAGTGGTACCACCCATGAAATTGGAGGAGAGCACGCTGAAGCTGAAGAACACGAGTCGGAAGCAGGGCAGCACGTCAACGAGAGCCCACTAAAAAATGAGGGCCATTCATCCAATAGCTCATTGGCCACACCAACCAAGAAAAAGGGAATTTTCAAGTCTATTAAAAAGAAGGCTATCAATGCTTCCCATTCTCTTCACTTACAAAACTCTTCTTCTAAACAATAGAATCTACGGTACAAATTTGCATTTTTTGTGCATGTATTCTTTTTGACAATCCGTAGTGTCCAGTGCTAGTTTAACTCTTCACAATATCAACTCTTGCTCTATCCCAAACATCATGTAGATACAAATCCTCTTCTGAGTTTTTGACCTTGGTCAATTTTTCAAGATCTGGAGCCCGCAAACTTAGAACAACATAGGTACCTGGTCCATTAGGCCTCATAAAGACACCTGGATTGATAATAAGAACATTCTTAACAATCTTGGCAAAGAATCTGAGCTCTGAAGGAATGATCAAGATGTCAGGAACCGTATCGATGAACTCTGTCAAACCCAGATATGGCATATCCAGATCGGAAGCTGGTAACTGTTCCTCAACCTCGATACCTTGGTCATTGATCTTTCTCTTTCTTGTGCGCGATGCTCCGGGGAAAAGTGGATAAAACCTTCTCTGATCTATCACATGCCCCGCTAACCTTTCAAATCTGTTCTGCTTCACGGGCTCCTCTCCCTTGTTTACGTCTTTCAAGTCTCTAAAGATATCATTATTTGAAACACCAACAACTATTTCGTTCATTTGGAAAATTGAAGGATTTGGGAAACACTTGAAGTTCTTAGGCAGTAGGAGACTCTTTCTGTCAAATGAGTCCTGTGGATAAGCTGCGTGCTTGGAAGCTGTATCCCTCAAGGATGGAATCATGACCACTTGAATCTTACTGTTCAGTTTCCTCAAAATTGGGGTGACAATAAACTTGAAGACATCGTCAAGTGTCTTAGGTTTGGACCCATCTGCTGCAAGAAGGTCTATGTCTCCACTGGCAATCAGTGGGTGCGAGATGTCTATGAAAGGTCCAAAAAAGATAACCATGTTGGGTTTGTGGGTGTTGTTGATACTCTCGATGAGTGTCTCCAAATGAGTGAAGCTCAAGTCATTGCTGGTTGTGTATGGGCCACATGAAATCACAGTTTTGATATGATCTCTATCACTGGGGTAGTAGCCACGTAATTCTTGCTTGCTAGTGACTGGTGAGCCCAATTCAGGAAAATCTAGTACCTCCTCGACTTTGAAGTACTCACCACTAGCATTCTTTCCCTTCAAGGCAACAATCTGTCCTGGGAAAAAGGAGAAGTTCGCTAGTGATGTTAAGTCCAATGGAATTCTCTTTCCTACACCAAGCATTCTGCTGGTTTCAAGGGCTAATGAACTGGAATTCAACTGGTTAAGTTCCTCTGCATATGCAGGGTTATCTGACACAATTCTACCCACGGTTAGAATCTGCGATTGCTGGATAATAGAGGGGTTGGCAAAGTCGCTTGAGTCGAGATCATAGTGCTTTTGAATGACATCCATGAATTGCTCGATTTGTGAATCAAGGACATCAGCGGTCTCTAGTAGTTTGGTTCTCATGGTACGGAAACTGTACTTCTTGGCATCAAAACTGGCCATAACTTTGACTGGGTTCTCACTATTGAAGTCAAGAGCATCATACCCAGCAGAAGCAGGAATGTGCTGGTTCAAACTTTCGATAACTTCTCCTGAAGACTGGGTGTTTTGCTTTAAGGGGGTTGGGGTGAGATTTGGAACAATGAGGTTGGCCTGGCTATGCATAGGAGTTTCGTTGGCAGCAACTGGGGAAGACATAGCGTTTGTTTCATTGAGTTTTCTGATAGGTGTGGAAATCGGATCGTTCAACTTCTTTCGTTTTACCAAGGATGGAGTAGCTGGCATGAAACTGAAAGGAGAAGCGTTTCCTGCTACGTTTCTAATGATTTTCTTGTTTGCTTTGATAGAGGTGCCTGGATCCTTATCATGTTGCCTCTTCTTTTCAAGTTTCTCTTGGATGTATTCTTGCAGTTTTAGGAAGCTATCAGAGTTGAGCTCCAAATCTTTACCATCATGTTTGGCGAAGATGAAGGATTCCCAGTGAAGGAAGAAGTCCTCCACATTGATAGAAAAGATCTTCATAATTTGTTCACATGATTGCACAAGCTCTGGTGTATCGACCTTAGGACCGAACTTCGCAACAAGTTCCTTCTCGACACTCATTTCCTTGAGTCTTTGATTTGGTCCCAGAATGTTCGTTTATGAATTGGACGCGTCGACAGTTTTTGTTTTGTTTGGTGCTTGTCGTGTTTTTTTCGCGTTTGGCTTACATAAAAGACTTATTGATCTTTGATCGTTAATCCCTTTCATCATCTATCACTTTTTGTTCATTCTGTCTATTCTGATATCGAACAGTTCTAAATGATAAAAAGAAGCCGATACAATCATTGATTTGAGTATCAAACTATATTCTCCATAGCAGTCCCTCTTCGAAATTTGCCGTGAAAGCCAAATTTTCAAGTGTTGAAGCCTAGTGTTTACAAGCGGTAGACGTTCTGGCTGGCATGTCAAACGGCTAGAAACCGAGAGTGGGGTCCAACTGCTTAGAAATAGGAATTAAAGAGAGCTGAAAGACCAGTAAATGTTGCTACTTCTGCTAACTTGAGATAATCAGACTTCAATAAACTGGTTCAATTCAACGTCCTCCAAGTAAAAACAACCAAATGTCAAAAAAAAAGCCGCCACCACACTACTAATGTTGATAACAGCAGCAACAGCAGCGAAAACAAACAGCAAACACAACCAATCAATTAATCTGAGTAGAAAGGAGTATGGGAGTTCCCGCAGTTTGGGACCTTGTGAGATCAGGATTCCATCCTAGAGTTCCCTTCCCAGTCTTCGTGAGTGAATTCTACAGAGACTTCCGCCGCCCAATCCGGATCTCCATCGATGCCTACCAATGGATCTTTGAATGCCGAGGAGGTTATTCTGCAGGATCATCAGGCTCGCTAATGAACAAAGAGCAGATCGGGAAGTTTATTCAAAATTTTGTGGGGAAACTAAGATATCTGATAAAATACAATGTCAGTTTTGTCTTGGTGTTTGATGGAAGTCTCAAGCCGTCCTTCAAAAGGGACAAGGAAGCTCAGAAGCAGCATTCCAGTTCTGCAGATCACATGGATTTTGATGTCGACTACCTCCGCTGGCGTGAATTGATTGAAGTTGGAGACTTTGAAGAGCACGATGCTCCTGATGTGAGAGTCCTTAAGCGAATTTTGAATCTGTGGGGAATCACATTTGTTGATGCACCGGCTGACGGGGAAGCTGAGGCTGCCAGGCTGCAAAAGGAAGGAGTGGTTGATTATGTCCTGTCTAATGATTCCGATGTTCTTATCTACGGTGCCTCCAGAGTTATGCGTAATTTCTCCAGATTCAGCGAGGACAAACCAGCAGGTGCAATTCAATCATCTTCAAACAAGCAGACCCCAGAGTACTGGTGCACTCCTGTGGTCCTCGCTGATATTGAGAGTAAGACTGGATATGATCAAAATAGGCTGAGGTTATTCAGTATCCTTCTTGGTGGAGATTACAATACTGGCGTCACATCCTTAGGTGCCATTCGCTCGAGTCAATTGGCTTTATCGGGAACAAGATTCATCGTCACTCATGCCGCCACTTTTGATTACGATGACCTTCCTGACTTTTCGAACGAGTTGAAAAGCATATATACGTCTGGAGCCTGGAGTACAGAGGAAAGAAAGGCGATGTTGCAAGACTTCAAAGACGATTTGCTTGAGTCAATTCAACAGAATACTGTTGCCCTATTCAAAAGACGAGGAAACTTTGATCTCAGCGGGTTTCCACCAGAGTATGTTGTGGCAATGTACCACAAACCTTTGGTACTAAAAGATACTTTTGCTTTTGGAATCAATGATACGAACTTTGCAGAGTTCCACGACGACCAAGACTTTACCAAAGGTGTTGATTTGAACAAACTTTGCAGCGAGCTCAACAAGTTTATGATAACTGTCAAGAATGTTGGCAAATGGTTCACAATGAAGTTTGCTGAGGCTTACCTTCTGAAGTCATTAATCAAAGACTCTGTCAAGTTTGAGCCAGCCCTAGAGAAGATTAGCGATCGTATTATTGGAGATGAGAACACTTTTAGTAGCCATGGGTATTACTCCACGCGATACCAGATCACTTGGGAGTTTGAAACAGTTAATAGGAGCCTTTGGAATGATGATGACCCCCAGTTGAGCCCTAGAAAGAAAAATGGAGAACTTGTATGGATACCAAAAGAGCTAATATCAGAGAATCGTGCGGCATACCGAATATATCTTGAAAACGCTATTAGAAGACCGAGTTTACCTAAGTTGAAAAAGACAGTCAAGACTCAATCAAATGACCTTTCCCAGTTCTTGAGACCGAAAGTTCCATCTTCCTACTCCGGTGAAATACCCCACATAGTATCTCTAGCCCCTACAATGTCGAACCTGAAACCCAGACCGTCATCAGTGACGAAACCAACGATCATCCCTAGAAAATCCAAACCAAGGATCAGTAGGGGACTTGTGATGAAGAACACACTGTTAACTGAGAAACTACAAAAGAAAGCAGATATATTTACTCTGTTGAAGAACTCTCCGAGGAAGGTACTGCATCCAGTATTTGCTGGACACACTCCTGAAGGTTCGCCTGTGAAAAGCCCAAGAAAGTATGATGGTGATGATCAAGAGGAGGAAAAGGACGATATATTTGGGGGGTCTCCTATTATTGACACCAGCATGCTTTCATATAACTCAAAGGAGATTTCGGTAATATCACTTGAGTCTCAATCGGAACTCCAGTCTAGTGATGAAGATGATATGATGGAAATCTCGAGATCATCGAGAAAATTGGATTTCTCTCATTTGATGGATAGCGATGATGAAGATGAACCAAGTCTACAGATAGTTGAAGCACCTGACAAACCAAAAACAGCGGTTTTAACGGATAATTTACTTGAGGAGATTGATTTCAGCGATGATACTGAAACAGAAGCAGAACCCGAAGAGGACCTAATATCTCAACCTAAAGATTTACGAGCAGGACAAGGTAATCCATGGGAGAACTTTGTGGAACTAAAAAGGACTCTAGCGAAAACCAGCAAACAAACCGTTAGAGCGGTGGGCAGCTCTGATTCCTTCGAGGTTCCTGAGACGAGTCCATTTAAGAACATCGCCGCAAGAAATCGAACCGTTAACAGATCGCCCTTCAAGAAACCTAGTACTTCAAACAGGATTGACACCACGAAGAAACCTCCACCACAACCAGTATTCACATCACCATCTATGCCAACAGTAACATCAAGCCCAAACAAGGAAATTTTAAAGGGTGCATTTTCTAGCGATGAAGATGATGCTGAGATTGACATGATATACAAGGCATCATCTGGTTTCCATCTGGGTGCCATAGATGAAGGAATACGCTGCGATTCAAATCCGAAACGGAAACCTACTATCGAAAAACCTGCCTTCATCAAGCCAATCTTCGATCCTTCAATTTCACCAATGTACAAATCCACTGGTTCTTTGTCAAAGGCAATAGCTGACAGGCACCGGCAATCACCCTCGAGAACTTCACCGCTTCGACCAAAGGACAGCCACTCAAGAAAAGAGCACCCGCCTAAATTACAGGCCTTTCATTCAGATAATTCAGGTGCAAATTCACCGACAATGAAACAAACAATACCTGAGATTAATACCACTATGAAGAGGGAAGTCATCAGTTTGGACTCTAGTGACTCCGAATATGAAGGTATAATACCACAGGCTCCATTTAAAGAATGAGATGAAGTAGTGGCATCATTTTATTGATCGAGGTGAACGTGACTTGAACGACAGCGTGGGTGGGGGAGATTGATAGCTCGTTAAAGGTCGCCGTTTAACAAAACTGTACTTATCCCGTAATTGTTGAATTGAGGCGTACGATTGCTTGTAGTTATGAGGTGTCCAATCTACTATCCGTCTCGCTGGTGAGTTCCATTTAAAGAAGTTGACTACGGCCGAAAAATGAAGAAGTGACGTTTCCCTTGTTTACCTTCAGAGACCCCCCGCAATACTTTGAACTGAGGTGAAGGGGCTTGAATGATGGTAAGATGATGGGCCAAGAATATGGCCGTTAAACTAAACAGTTGGCCGCTTTACAGTGCTTTTTTTTCTCAGGAGAAAGCATGTTGAAGAAGTTGCGACAGTCGGGCTCAGGGTGGGTGGAAGTTCAGCAGTTCTCAACCAGTTACATTATAAAAAGGTCGCGAATCCCCAAAGGAGCCTTGTTATCTTCACATCTGAATCATATTGATCCCAATGGCCGAGAAGAAACAGGTCCTAGTTATTGGTCTAGGTGGTGTCGGCTCCATGGCTGCATACACTTTGCAGCTTCGTCCCGAATTGGAAGTGTCCACTGTGATCAGATCAGACTATGATAAGGTCGTTGAGAGAGGATTCGAAATTGACTCCGTCGACTACGGTGAAGTAACGTACCACCCAACTCACGTATTCAAGACAGTCTCTGACGCAGTGAGGGAGCAGAAGGAGTTTGATTATGTTGTTGTGACGGTTAAAAATATCCCTGATATTCAAAACGTCGAGGACATCTACGGAGAGGCAATTACCCCAGCCAAGACAGTTATCATGCTTTTACAGAATGGCTTAGGTATTGAAAGGGCCGCGTTTGCCAGATTCCCACGAAATGTGGTTCTAAGTGGTGTCTCTATGATCAGTTCGGTCAACTTTGATGCTAAGATCCAGCATGTTGGTCCAGACGACCTTGCTGTTGGTTTCTTCGAGAACAAGAACCTTGACACAGACGTACAGGCTGCAAAAAGAGACGAGTTCGTCAAGTTCTACTCTACCAAAGAGAACAACTGTATCGTAGACCTTGATGTCAAGTACAGACGATGGAGAAAGCTGATCTACAACTCCACTTTCAACTCAATTTGTGCAATCACCGACCTTGATGTTGGTAGAATTCAAGAATTTGGAGGAATACCTGACATTGTTATTCCAGCAATGAATGAGGTTATCGCCATAGCCAAGTCCGATGGTGTTGAGCTGACTGAGGATCTCAAAGAGACTATGATTAAATCAGACGACGGCGTGTGGTATACCCCTTCAATGCTTGTTGATGTTCGTAAGGGAAACCAGATCGAGGTTGAGGTTATACTTGGCAATGCTCTACAGATTGCTGAAGAGAATGGTGTCCCAACTCCAATCCTGAGCGTTGTTTACTCCTTGTTAAAATTGCTCCAATGGAGGTTGAAGGAGAAGAATGGAAGAGTCATGATGCCAGAAATAAGACCAGTTCCTACGAGGGATTTGACCCAAGGTGAGAAACTTACATAGATAGTTAATTTAGATATCCTTAATATTTGAAACATTGACTGGATCTAATACTGCACCGTTAGTACAGTATCGCTTCCACTAAAGGTCCGATAAATAAGACAGTTGATGATTGATTTTGCTCACTGCTGGGAACCAGGACCGACAACTAAAGGCGCTTAGTAAGCTGTCTAGTCCCGAAACGCGAAACCATACAGAGCCGATGGCCCTGGGACATTACTTTCTTCTTTTCTTCGTTGTTGACAGAACCAATCAAGCGCGACACAGGATTGCCTTGCACTGAGACAACCAGGATGTTGAGCACCAGCAGTGTCTTAGCTTCTGACGCATCAGACGTTGACGTTAGTGACGATAGTTCCGAAATTGATATTCTGACAGGAATATCACCGAGGGCTATGAAGAACTCTATCGCTCCTGGGCAACATGATTTCAAGAAGAGCGACCACGAAAGTCCGTTCTTGGAAGAAGATGACTCAAAACCAGTGAAGAAAATCAAGGACTTTTCAGTCCCTACCTTCATTAAGAGGGAAAGTGCAGAAGTTTTCAAGCGTGCTACTGAACTTCAACAAAAGCATAAAGAGCAAGAAGAAAAGACATTGAAGATCATAGAGAAGGATGACGAAGCGAGACTCAAGATCATTGGGAGCTTGAGTAAAGAAGCTGCAAAAGATTCAGAGTATGTGAGGTTTGTGATGCGCAATTATAAGCATACAAGACTGAAAGATCTTTTCCTATTTGACAATCCTAAGTTTATCGAACTGGATGAGACGGCTGATCCGAACTTGGTAGAGCTAAGTGCCATAAACAGTGGCGTTAAATTGCATGGTGATTTCTTCAACACTTTAAACTATGGGTTGCTAGGTAAGATGGACTTTAAATACGATGGCGATGTTGCTGATTTTGCGGCACATTTTGGGTTTAAGGCGGAAGCATTGGAGAGCGTTATCACTGATATGGATTTGACATTTGATCCTTGTAAGAGGTTGCAAGATGTCTCAATGATTCTGCTGAGGCTCACGAGGTACTGTGATTACGTTATTACCCAACAGTTTGACTTGGAAAAGTGGCACGCCCTTGTAAAGTTACTTGGTCTTTTAATGATGGAGAAGCGAGTATCTAGCCAAGGAAGCTCATCAACGCTAACACAGATAGTCCAGAAACTACTTCAATGGAGCCATTCTCATACCAAGACGATTATGATTAGAGAGACGATTGAACAATGGAACAAAATCACAAGCTTGACGTTTTTGAGGTACCGCATTGTGGAAAAGTTGCTGATCCAACATTCTGAAGCCATCCGTCAACTCAAGACGTTTTATGTATTATCATTAATCACAGATGGAGAGTTTAAAGAGGTGCAATATGTGGGAAGGAACATGGTAAAGGAAATCAGCAACAAGGCTGTTCTTAAAGAGCTTAAAGGGTGGTTAGCCGATACTTCTGTAATCAGCAAGTACGCCATTGAGGAGACCGACGAGGCGCATAAGTTTTTTGAACAATTAAGGTTGAAAATTCAAAGTGTCGCTTATATCCTTTCACCGTCAAATGAAGAAGGACTTGCTGGTTTCAAGGACTTGACAGTGCAGAGAATTATAGGGAAGTTGAAGGATCTAGAGAGAAAAATCACAATATCGTACGACAAAGCAGGCCAAACGCAGGTGAAGTCGGTACTTACCATGCTAATTACCAGACTGGGTGGAAACCCGTAGAAGTAATGCATTAGAGAAATATACAGAACATGGGTACCTCCAATGCATCACGAGTGGAGTTTCTATTCAAATAACTCAGGAACAACTTTTGGTAGCTCGAGAATATCTCTAATAAGCAGCGCTCCATCAGGAGTCTTAGACAAGTCTTCATCTCTCTCTACAAAGTGAATTGATTTGAGCCCAAGCTGAGTAGAGGCCACAATGTTAGACAGTGAGTCGTCCACAAAATAATGATGCACAAACGACTCTCCACCGTTAGCTTCTCTCAAGGCTTTATAGAACATCTTTTGGTCTGGCTTACAGACTAGATCATGTTGCGAATAATCGCAATACGTTAGGCCATCAAACAAGTCTGCGATGCCCAACAACTGGATGACCCGTTTGGCGTGATTCTTGTAGGCATTGGTGAATAACCATAGACGTTCAACCTTCCCACTTGATTTCAAGCGAAGTAGCAGTTGGCGCAATTCTGGATCAGGCTTCAAGATGTTTTGCAATGGTAATGCATCATCAACTTTCTCATTGTACTCGATCCCATCGATTTGGTGGAACTTCACGAGTCCTTGGATTGCAAGGCCGTATTGATGATAATACTTGAGACAGAGCTGTTCAGCATCTTGTTCCGATACCTGCAAATTCTGCTTGAAATACTCATGGATGTACGCCTGCATCAAGTCATGGATTCTGGTAGATCTTTTATAGAGACAGTTGTCAATGTCGAAAAAGAAGATCTTTGAGTCAGGTGAGGATAGTGGTGGAGGGTGATTACCAGAGTCTGGGTCATATGTGAGTCTGACCTGAGAGCCTTCGTGAGAGAGGAAGTCCAAGTGGTCCTTGTTCTCCTGCAGTGCTCTCTTGATCTTGTCTTGGTACTCTGCTAACGTTGGAGTTACTCCTTTGGCAAAGAGCGAGTATGCATGTGAGTGTGAGTGCGATTGTGAGTGTGAGTGTGGCTGTGCGTGTGGCATTGTTGAAGCTCTTTTCTGTAGTCTAAGCATTCAAGGGAGTTATGCGGTTTGGTTCTTTCGTACTTCTCGCGAGACCCGCTCTGAGTTACAGTAGACAACCCGTTGCTCTGTTGGGGTTTTGTTGTTGTTATGTTCTGTTTTTGAGTATCAACGTGCGCGAAATCGAATAAAGGTACCTGCGAAGACAGGCGATAGCCGGAAGTAGAGTAAACAACAACCAGGAGGCCAGTTTAAAAAGCCACTCAGACACGGATTACTGCGAGTCCTCAGATCTCCATTTGCCAAGATGAAAGTACTGACGCCCAATAAACCCCAGCAGGATCCGGCACTGAGGAAGAGGGCAAAGCCTTTGACCATTCTGTTGGCTACAAAATTGGTCCGGACACTATGACGTAATTCTTGTTAAAATTATCAAGAGCATTTCCGGTGATGAGAATAACCGGCCAGCTAAGACCTGAATGAACGAAGGGATACTGTTGTCCGTCGGAAATTTTACGCATTGAGGTGTGTGAAATGGTTGTCAGCAATATGCTCTGTCCTTTTGTGGATTGCCAGTTTCCCACGGGAAACTCGTCTAGAGATGCTCTCTCCTCTCGTTCAACATTCAGGTCGATCGGCCGGTTTGGGCCCATGCTGATAAGAAGGATTGTAGTGTCCGTACCAGCTTGAGCAACACAAAGTGTCAAAGATTCTAAAAAGTTATAAATACTCTCTCTCTACTGGAACTGATTTCCGAAAGACTGTGTGTTCTTCATTCTTCAAAAGCAAAAAGTCAACATCATGGTGAAACAAAGCAAATCACGCTCATCCCTGACATTGAACCAATTGCAACATCTACAGAACCCTGGCTCTATCGACACTTCTCTCTTCTATGTTGGCGTTGACGTGGGCACTGGTTCCGCGCGTGCAGCTGTTGTGGACAACACGGGCTCAATCCTCGCACTTGCTGAGAGACCGATTCAGAGACACGAACTGAAGCCAAACTACATCACGCAATCCACCTCTGAGATATGGAATGCAATTGCCTTTTGCGTGAAGTCTGTGGTGCGCGATGCTGAGATTGAACCTGGTCAAGTTGTCGGTATTGGCTTTGACGCCACCTGCTCCTTGGCTGCACTCAGGGAGGACAATGACGAGCCAATGGGCGTAGGTCCAGATTTCAATAACAATGACCAAAATATTATACTCTGGATGGACCATCGTGCGGTTGATGAGACCAATGAGATTAATGCCACGGGTGACAAGTGTCTGAAGTATGTGGGTGGTACCATGTCAATTGAAATGGAATTACCAAAAATGATGTGGCTGAAGAATAACCTTCCTAATGAGCTGTTCAAAGAGGCCAAGTTTTACGACTTGTGTGACTTCCTGACTCACAGAGCCACTGGATCAGAGGCTAGATCGTACAACTCCACTGTCTGTAAGATGGGGTTCGTTCCTCCAGGAGTTGAGGGATCTGAACATGGTTGGTCTAAGGAGTTCCTTGAAGGATTGGGTCTCCCTGAGCTAGTTGAGGACAAGTACAGAAGACTGGGTGGTGCACCTGGCCTAGGAGGCCAATGGCTCTGTGCTGGTGATGTTGTTGGCCCATTGAGCGAGAAGGCTGCCGAGGAACTGGGCCTAACCACCGACTGTTTGGTTGGATCTGGTGTCATTGATGCTTACGCTGGATGGGTTGGAACAGTAGCGGCACAGACTGATATTCCTATCCAAGGGTTGCAAGAGATGGATGCCAAAGAGCAGGGAATTGGCAAATCTGCTGGCCGTTTGGCTGCAGTTGCGGGTACCTCGACATGTCACATTGCCCTTTCCAAGGATCCAATCTTTGTTGAAGGTGTCTGGGGACCTTACCGTGATGCTATTTCTCCAGACTACTGGCTAGCTGAAGGTGGCCAGTCGTGCACTGGTGCCTTACTCGCCCATGTCTTGAACACACATCCAGCTTATTCAGAACTAGCCCGCTTAGCAGACGCTTCAAACGTTTCCAAGTTTGACTTTCTAAATGCTAGGCTGGAACAGTTGACTGTTGAGCGTGGGGCCAAGTCGGTCATATACCTGGCAAAGCACTTGTTCTTCTACGGTGACTACCACGGAAACCGCTCCCCAATTGCCGACCCAAGAATGAAGGCTGCAATTATTGGTCAGTCCATGGATACGTCTGTTGATGATTTAGCAATTATGTATTTGGGTGCTTGTGAGTTTATTGCCCAACAGACTAGACAAATTGTTGAGAAAATGACATCTTCGGGTCACAGACTCTCAGCAATCTTCATGTCAGGTGGCCAATGCCGTAACGGTTTGCTTATGAGACTTCTGGCGGATTGTACTGGATTGCCAATTGTCATTCCACGTTACATTGATGCTGCTGTTGTCTTCGGAGCAGCTTTACTTGGAGCAGTTGCTGCTAAGGATGCAGTAAAGAAGAGAGGAAACAGATCTAGAGCTCACTCTTTCAAACTAGCAGGCCTACAACCATTGACTAAAGCAAGCGCTACAGATTTGGCTTCTCCATACACTGCTCCTTCAGCAACTGCGTCTACTACAAATTTTAGCGCCGTTGGAGGAGGAGGGTTTCCGTTCCCACAAATGACTTCTATCAATAGGGGGCCAGATGGCATCAAGGAGCAGGATGATGACTCTGAAGAAGCAGACGAAGAAGATGGTGATGCTATCTCATTTGGTGCGAACAAGCAGACCCAAACTGAGGTTGAGTCCAAAATGCGTAACTTGAAGCTACAAAATAAACCATCGGGAGAGGAACTTTGGACAACAATGACCAACTTGTCTGGAGGTGGTAAGGTTGTTGTTCCTGCCCCGGAATTATCTCATGACAGGCAATTGTTGAATGTGAAGTACAAGATCTTTTTAGAACAAGCCGAGTCGCAGCAGAGATACAGGGATATGGTTGATGGAGTTGAATTGGCCAGTTCTACAGTGATGAATATGTAGAATAGCATTCAAATCTTTATAAAAACACTGATTTAACATGGTTCTTTGTTTGAAAGATACTGCCGGAGCAGATGTATGGGATTAAATGTAGTAATTACCTGTCTTTCATCACTTGAGATCTGACAACAAGGGAAAAAAGTTGCTGCAGAAACGTCTCGACTCAAACCGTTTAGGCAAAATGTAAACATAGTGGCTAAAAAAATTCCGTGTCCGTAACAGATGATTTTAGGCCATTTTCAAAGAAAGAGAAAAAAGAGAGCAGATAGAGAGCTTTAAGCCTTAGCAGCGGACCATTACTCCAACTTACTTCGAAGCTGGCCTCGCATACTCATATCTATACCATCTGCCATCTCTAAAAGATTCACTCATTCAGCGATAGGGGAGTTCTCTATATCACACTCGCTTTCCAGACATGAAACTCCTACAACTCATACCCTTCCTCACTCCATTGTTGGCTCAACAAGTGGCTCTACAGATCCACGAGATAGCACAACCTGAACTGGACCTTTCATCCTTTAATAACAACGAGTTCGGTCTACTGGGAGACTTTGATGCTGTGTCGCAGTACACCTATGTTGGTGCCTCCAACTTCACGAACCAGGCGATAGGAGGAAATAACACTTTGATCTACAAAAATGAGAGGGATCAGTTCCTTAGAATTGGAGATGTTTCCGGAACGGTGTCAAGTATAGTACCCTTGGATGAAGGTAAGTTCCTAATACTAGGGGATTTTGACTCCATAGGGTCCAACAATGCCAGTGGACCAGCCATTCTTGATATATCCAGTGGACAGTTTGAGAATATTGAATTGAAAGGGGCAACTACTGGTCTTTTTGATGGGAGGGAATTGCTGTATCTGGGTGGGGATTTCACTTTCAATGGAACACGGAGTGCTGCCATCTTCAACTTGACAGACAACACACTTTCATCAACACCATTCCGAGGGTTTGGTAAAGATTCTGTGGTGAACAGTATTGTCCAGATTGGGTCCAATATCGTCTTTGGAGGTAAGTTTGATACTTTGGGGTTCCCTCAACTGCTTTCGTCAAGCTACAACACATCGAATATTGGGATCGAAACGAACCAGTTAGTTAGTCTCAGATATGCCACCTTCTCCTCATCAGATGGATCAACAGACTTGGACTCTTTGATCTGTCCTGGAACTGGGAGTGGGTGGGTTGTACCTGGAGCTACTACTGCCACTTTTAACATTGATTTGAATGTTCCAGTGATACCATCCAAGGTCAGAATTTATAACTCTGAAGATCTTGACTCACAGGTGTCTGTCTTCAGACTGCTCACAGCACCAGCAAATGGTATTATGAACCTCACTTATGTTAACCCATCTACTGGTCTTTTGGAGACTTGTGATATTTGGTGCCCACTTTACAATTCCACTGAGCTTGCAAAACTAGCTGGTGAAAGTACTCAATTATCTGCTCCATTCTATGATACATCTATAAGCTTTGGCGCTAACTACCAAGAATTTGGTTTCATCAACAGTTTGGATGTGAACAGCTTCACATTTCAGGCACTCAATTCATTTGGTTCCAATATTGGTCTCTCGGGTTTCCAAGTGTACCAAAACAACTTCAACACATTTGCAAACAATCTTTTGAACCAACCGAGTTGTGGGAACTTTGATGACTACTCGCAATCTGAATTGATCGGTAACTGGCAATCATCCGACAATATGTACCTTTCAACCGTGGTTGAACAAGGAACTGAAGCAGGCGTCATATTCAACCCTAACATCACTTATGCAGGCGAGTATTCCATTTTGTTATACACTCCTGGTTGCGTTGCCAGCAACTCATGTGCCCAAAGAGGGGTTGTAAACGTCACTGTCGTCAGCAAGGAGTCAAATATGATATTAGAACAGCACACAATATACCAGACCAACAATGAAGATAAGTATGATTCTGTTTTCTACGGGCACTTGGATGGACCAGTAACGGTCAACATGAAGTTCGATTCTTCCCTTTCACCTTCTGGTGACGTTCAACTTGTGGCTGACAGAATCGGGACAACCATCCTCTCAGTTGATGGAATCGTGAACAAGAATGGGTCTATTCCTTTAAATGGCATCTTTGAATACTCTCCTTCTAACTTCACTCAAATCAACACCGCTAATCTTACTGAGAGAATTCTTGTGGGAAACACTACTCTCAATACTCTTGGGGCTAGTTTATCTGAGGATGCTCGGTTGTTGCTAGCTTTGTATGATGAGTCCCTGTTGGTAGGTGGGATATTTGAGTCTGTTGACTATGGTAACAACTTTCTTAAAGTGAGTATCGATTCTCAGGATTCTACCGAGAATGCTATTAGCGCAGATGTTAAGCCTGTAAATGGTGGCCTGAATGGGGCTGTGTCTAACCTCTATACTGTCAGTGATGGTGTTGTGATCTATGGTGATTTCAATAACACAATTGAAAAGACTGAGATCAATGAACTTACCAGCTCTTCATCCCAATCGGTTACAAATGTGGCCCTTTTCAACGGGTCCTGGTACAGTTTCCCTGAATCTTTCAAGAATTCCAGTTCATTTGCCAACATAACTCTGTCCGGTTCTGAGTTCTGGGTTTTCGGAGAGAGAAAGCTCAACAGCTCCTCCAATTCTGTTTTCACTGACACTTTGTTATTGTCTTTCAACACCTCGGCTTCTGCCCGCATCAACCGTCACACCATTTTTGTTGGCGGTGTGGCACATGCCGATTACTTGGTCAACAAGGGGCTTCTCACCACTGGTACCAACTTCACCAACATTACCAATGATGAGCTGGCTTCCAGCTCCATTCGAACTGGTGTTTTTGTGAATAACTCATTGTCCATTTTTGGGGGTGACTTCACCACTTCTGGGGGTATTTCAAACCTAATTTTTGTCGAGGACCAAGTGGTAACAGGGCTAGATGTTAGTTGGAGCCAGGATTCCACAGTTACAAAGCTATTTGCTGCTAAGGAAACACTTTTCGTCGGATCTACAGGTGGAACGGTCTCAGGCGCACAGTTTCAAGGAGTTTTGATATACGATCTGGCTGCATCAACCTTTCCTACAAGTCAACCAGCTACATTGAAATCTGCCGATTCTGAACCTATTGTTGTTTCAGAGTTTGGTATACTTAACAACACCTATCTTGTTGTTGGTGGTGCGTTTAGCTCAGCTGGCGAAGTTTCATGCTCCGGTTTGTGTTTTTTTAACTTGAACTCCTCGTCTTGGGAAGAGCCTTTGATTGACAATTTGTCAGGAAACGTTTCATCCTTCAGATTCATCAACAACACTTTGGTTTCTTCTGGTAACTTGACCTATGGCAATAAAAGCTTTTCTTTGTTTGCCTATGACTTCGACGCCACTGGTTCGCAGCCGTCCCAACCATCCGCATTTGCCTCTATGTCTGAGACAGTTAGCAAATTCATCCTCGTTGATAATTCTACAAGCGGAAGGATGATTGTTTCTAATGAGCATTCCGTCTCTGGCTACGATGGTTCGCAATGGCTTGAATTTCCCAGATTTGAAAGCGGATCTGTCATCAGCGACATTCAGCTGCTGGAGCTGTCATCAGCGAACGATGGTAACGATGGGAAGTTCTTCAACTCTACTGAGATTCTGCTTGCTTCAGGTGATTTGTTCATTCCAACATACGGATATACAAACCTGGCACTATACAACAGTACCCAATGGATTCCATACTTGATTACCACACGCACCAGAAGCCCATCATTGATCAGCTCCATCTTCATGAACAAGGACATTTCACCACTTTACCAAAGTGGACCAGTGTCTGCTCAACAACCATTAACCTCCACTAGACCAAGTCCATCACCAATGCCGTCCCAGGCCCCAATAATTGATAAATCTGGTAAGATGGACCGAGGCTTCATTGTCTTGGTTTCTCTAGCAGCAGCAGTGGGTACGGTTTCGCTCTTGGGAGCAGCCGGTGCTTTGATTCTCTACAAGAAGAGGCACAATGAGTACAGTCCACTAGAACCTAGAGTCAATGAGACGGAGATGCTCGATACAGTTCCTCCAGAGAACCTATTGAAGCACATTTGAAGACGTTTTCATCAGCATTTCATTTATCGATTTTTGCCCCTCCAACCGCACAAATACAAAATTTACTACCATATTCTGTATTCTAATTGGAAGTTGAATATTAAATCTAATCATGCTTTAAATGAATCGGCGTCACAATCTCGTGAATGAAGTCTTATCGAAATTCCAAGTTAGATGTTGCAGCTTTTGCTAGCCTGTGTACGAGACTGGATTCTCTTGTCACAAATGAGAGACCATCTGTGTAAACAGTTTCAGTATCATTGAGACAAAGCCTTACTTGGAGCGGGTGAGATTCTGGATTCCAATCTTGTGCAGCCAACAAGTTCCATAATGCTGCCTTTCGGTTCCTTGTAAGGCCAATTGTCGCCATTTGTGGCACATGCATCTTCTCAGGAACATGTCCGTGTTCTTCCTGGGGAATATTATCATCAGAAATTCCATTATCATCATCAATAAGTTCTCTTCCAAGGATAACTTTGGCTTGACTAGAAACATAAAGGGAGTAGACGTACCCGATACGCTGCAAAAGAATGGATCTGCCAATCTTGCCCACCAGTTTGTCTTCGATAGCTTTCTCTAACCAGTTTAATGCGGCAGGAGAACTTTGCCACCCATCACGAAGGGTGCAGAACAACTCAGAGATAATCAAAATTGATCTCAAGGCGTATGTCTTCAACCCACATCTGGCAAGATATGTATAGTTGGCTGAATCTAATAGTGGATCAATCGTATCGTTTTTTAACTTGGATGTAATATTGGTTGCACCCATCAACAGGGAGATGGCAGCCATTTCTTGGGTTGAGGCCAAATAGTTCCAGGCCTTATCTGAAAGGAAATCTTTCTTAGATAATTCGTATGTTGTATACGCATACTTGTAATCACGAAGCATAAATGTCCAATCGGCCAACTTCCTTGTTATGGCCTCTGAGGATTGGTTGGTGTAGTATCCCCTCTCAGAATTGAAGTTTCCTTGATTTTCATTAGTGGCTTGGTTTTTAGATGAAGTACCACCAAAGTATCTTTTTGAGACATTGAAAAATCTTCCAGTGAGACTCTTTCTCGGTGTAATAACCTGTTCATCCCAGGTTGCTATCTTTTGTTCCATGAACGGAATGATCTTTTTTTGTATAATTTCTTTCAATAGCCCAGATATGTTAATTGCATTGTCAGCAAGTAGAATTGGGGATACATCCGAGGATAATCTGGACTCATTAAGTTCTTCGTCAACAGAGAGAAGCTGTAATGGAGATTTGGCCGTAAATATTGATGAGTTTTTGTCTGTAGAGATGGGGAGCAGGAAGGCATCCACATAGAGTTGCTTCTTTATATGATCCTTCAACTGCACACCATTTTGCTGTTGAATCGTATCAGCTTGATCATAGGTCACAACGAAAAGAGGAAGTATATCATCAATACAAAGGTATTCAGGGACAGCTGTACTCTTGAATTGAATCAAAAGTTTTCTAGCTTGGTCGTAAGTTTCAGTAGCTGATATGAATATGAATGTAGAGATTGGATGGTTCATGTACTCAAATGGAGTGATGATCGTACTTGAAAGGAATTTGGCGAAGTACTTAGCATATATGGATTCTCTTAATAGTGATATAATGACCTCATTACCTGGAGACTGGCCCAGTTTTGATATCTCGGTATTGACATTCTTGATGTACTCCTCCATCAGGAGCTCCAAAGACTGGTGACTCAACAGCTGTGCCTTTCCTGTGTTGGCAGCTTCCTGTATGCTCAACATGTCCTCCAATGGCCTTGTAAATTTCAAAGAGAATTCATCCGTAGTTCTTGAGATCAGTTGTGAATCCTTGATCTGGAATTTGTTTTTAATACGTTCCCCAAAAGGGCTAAGCAAATGGAAGAATGAATGGAATCCAAACGACTCAGCGATCTTATCCACTTCGTCCGAGCAAATGACAGGAATCTGTGGGGCAAAGGCAAGAGCGATCAACCTCTTGCAATCGAGGGAGCTCTTCTTGGATGCAAACTCAGCTGGTGATTCATGTTGCGAGACCAGGAGCGAGGTGTCAAGACCTGTCCTGAGGTAGAACAAAATGCTGTTTGGATCTAGGGCAGAATCCATTGTCTATAAGATCAAACGAACACGGTGTTGGTGCCTAGTTGTGTTTTTGGTGTTGGCTTTGCCCCGAAAAGGTCCAATTTTCAGAATCTTTGAAGGTGAATGTCCGAGAGAAGATTCGAACCAAGGAAAAGTCAGCTTGACCTTCCTTGGGACACCAAAAATCGCGTTCCTCTCAAAATGCCTCGAAAAGTTCAGCTTGTTGTTGGCTGTCACTTTCTGGAAATCCTTGTGAAGCCACCTATTTTGTCCGCACTGCGTTCTTCCTATGATGGTCCAAGGTCTATCATTGCTCTTCATTACCGGTCTTATCGCCGTCACTCAGGCTTTTTACCTTCCGGGTACTGCTCCAACCTCTTACAAAAAGGGCGATCCTGTTCCTTTGCTAGTTAATCACATCACTCCAAGTCTCCATGACAAGAACAAGGAAGACTTTGTTTACTCCTTCGACTATTACTACAAGAGATTGCACTTGTGCCAACCAGAGAGATTGGTGAAACAGCCGGAGTCGCTTGGTTCCATTATCTTTGGTGACAGAATTTACAATTCTCCGTTCCAGTTGAAGATGTTGGAGAATGAATCCTGTAAGAGTCTCTGCGCGTCTGCATTCCCTGGTTTGGACAATAGGTTTGTCAACAAATTGATCAAGAATGGATTTTTTTACAATTGGCTAGTTGACGGATTGCCTGCTGCAAGAAAGATGCACGACTCGAGAACCGACTCTGACTTTTATGGGTCAGGGTTTGAACTGGGTGTCGTTGATAAGGATGGTATCCCACACTTGAGCAACCACTTTGATATCAAAATAGAGTACCATCAACGAGGTGAGGATGATTACAGAGTTGTTGGTGTTACTGTTGAGCCACATTCTTGGGAAAGAACAGAGGCTACTTGTGGTACAGAACAATACAGGGCAGTGACGTTGCCTCCTAACGAAGAGGCCAAGGTTGTTTTCACCTACGACATTACCTGGGTTGAATCGGAGACATCGTGGGCTACAAGATGGGATAAGTACTTGCACGTCTATGACCCAAAGATTCAGTGGTTCTCCTTGATTAACTTTTCGCTGATTGTCATTTGCCTCTCCTTAATTATGTCCCACATTCTGATTAGAGCGTTGAAGGGTGATATCACCAGATACAATGATGTGAGCTTGGATGATGAATTCCAAGAGGAAACTGGCTGGAAACTGGTCCATGGTGATGTCTTTAGAACTCCTAAGATGTTGCAGATCCTATCTGTATTGGTTGGGAGTGGTACCCAGTTATTATTGATGAGTTTGTCCACTATTGGCTTTGCTCTCTTTGGTCTATTGTCCCCTTCGAATAGGGGTTCTCTGGCCACTGTGATGTTCATCCTGTATGCTCTCTTCGGCTGCGTGGGCTCGTTCATCTCTGGATCCATTTACAAGTTCTTTGGTGGCGAGGACTGGAAGACTAACACCATCCTTGCCCCTCTGTTGGTTCCTGGCTCCATCTTGTTGTCCTTCTGCTTTCTGAATTTTTTCTTGATCTTTGTAAACTCTTCAGGCGCCATCCCAGCTGGTACTCTTGCCGCTGTTGTTGTGATTTGGTTCTTTATTTCTGTTCCATCTTCAGTCGGTGGTTCCTTGATTGCTTTTAAGCTTGAAGGCCTCTCCAAACCGGTCAAGACCAACCAGATCCCAAGACAGATTCCAACTCAACCCCTTTACTTGAAGACAATTGTTAGTGCTCTTGGTTCTGGTATTTTCCCATTCGGATCCATTGCCGTCGAAATGTATTTCATCTACTCTTCCTTGTGGTTCAACAGAGTGTTTTACATGTTTGGATTCTTGTTCTTTTGCTTCTTGCTCATGATCATCACTACTGCTCTTGTGACTGTTCTGACCACCTATTACACTTTGTGTTCTGAGAACTATAAATGGCAGTGGAGATCCATCTTTATTGGTGGTGGATGCTCTATTTACGTGTTTCTGCATGCCATCTTCCTGTCCAAGTTCCAGTTAGGTGGGTTCACCACGATTGTGTTGTATGTGGGCTACTCCATCGTGATTAGTGCTTTGACATTTTTGGTTACTGGATCCGTAGGCTTCTTGTCTAGTTTGTTCTTTGTTAGAAAGATCTACTCCTCAGTGAAAATTGACTAATTCATTGTGGATTGGTGAAGAAGTGAGAAAACAAAAAATTACTCGGTCGAATCAGTTTATAGATGCATAAAATAAAAAAAGAAAGCAACAACTGTTAGGCCATGTGTTGTTGAACTTAATCATATAATTTATTTTTGCTATAAGTTGCCCTTCAACGGCTCTTCAGTAGCTTTCATCACCCTTAAGCTTTATAAGCTCGTAGGTTAGTTTGTAGTCGGTTGGTAAGTGTTAGTATGGTAGCATTGATAGTTGTAGTTGCTTGGGAACTGGTTATAGTTGGGAGTGGGTAGTGGGCATAAACTTGTTTACTACTATACTATGATCAAGAATTGATCTGAATTGTGAAGAATTGCTCAACGATGCTGCCCTATGAATTTCACAGGGTAAAAATCTCGGGAAGAATATCATAGTTCGACATGCCGTTCTACAAACTGCGGTGCTGGAAATCTGCTGCTTACATTGAAAATGTTCCAGCCATGTTAGAACACGCTTCCGCACGTATGATGTAATGTTGAGCAGGACAGTCAAGAAAAAGTTATTGAAGAAATTCCATTATGAAGCTTTGGAAGCTTTATGGGAGATTTCAACTTGCGCATATGATTTATGATATCAGTTTTGACCAGGGGTCTGAAGGTGAGACTTGAACGCTCAGACGCAGAAGGAAGCGGACCACATATGTCTCGAGAATTAATGAAGACACGGTTTCTCTATGGTTTTACAGCAGGCGGGCTAGGATACACGCTCTTGCCACGTCGTAACGTTGAACCAGTTCAGAGGATATAGTCAACCTCGGGGTGGCTGGTTAACCCGCAAGATATTATAGGGTCATGTTCCAGAGGACAGAAAAGCGATGTAAACCCGACCGTTAAAGCATTTGGACACCGACTGGCTCAGAAGGCATGAACATTGCTAAAGCCAATAAGTACACAACTACTAGACAACAGCCCACTTGGACCACTACAGACTTGCGGAATATATCATTTAGAAGAACCAGCATCATTGTGCTTCACCAACTCAATATCAAATGTTCGCAAGAATCTGCAGAGCAATACGTTACGCACACCTTCGACAGTAAAAACCGCTGTGTCAATATCCTAGTTGTAGTAGATACATGAGCGCAGTTCAAAAAGACCCAGGGTAAACATGAGATCTCGAAAAATAGCGGGAATGGAGATATCATAATTATTTGTGTCTTCAACTAAGGGTCTGTATCCCATATATATATGCGTGTTTCATTCAATTTCTGTTCTCCAAAAAAAACCATCAGGGTATTGACCCTTTTTTTATCCATCTGTAAGGGGTCAATTCTCCGACCAAAGGAAACTCTTGTGTACCTCAACATCCAGGGAGACAGGACTCTCTCTGTATTGTCGCTTTCAGTTTTTCAGTTCAACTTTGAGACAATAAAATTGCGGCCCGAGTCACTTTCAATTTCTTCCTGACCAAAGTAACCTGCAAAGATATGTTGACGAGACGCACCTTTCGGAAAGAGAACAAAGGTTTTAACGTTTAGAGTTTCGTTGATTGTTGTTTAATACTGCAGGGAGGTACATGAAGTTTTATTGCCAGATCGCCACCATGGAGGAGGGCCTATTTAGACGATGGCACGATGCCCAAATAATTCGTGCTGATATATATATATTTATATATTTTACTTCATCCCCAACCTAAGAGACATCTTGAAACGACTTCCAGATTCAAGAAGAAATGTTGAAGAAATGCTTTCTTTCTTTCAACTCCTGCATACTAATGCGCTGTTATGTATTATGTATAGAATATGTCAAAAAGGGACCACCACCTGGGTCGCTAAATACTTGGTCTTTAATCAGTTCAGAGGGCTTTTAGGAACTTGGTTCAATCGATTTTCGAAGCAAAGGGCTTACTCTCCATGTGGTTGTTTTCCACTGTATGGAATAGCTTTTAACCATTTTGTTCGGTTTTTTTGCCACTCAGCTCTTTGTCAGCAAATGCCTCCACTTTTGTCCCAACAATATTGCGTGGTCTTCATGTGCCACATCTAGGTTAAGCACCACCAACTTTCAACTTTAGATTCAGAAAGACATTACGAAGCCTAGCTGAGATTGGACTGAAGATACCATTGCATACATCATGTCATCAATAGCGTAAAATTGTAGAGAACCAGGTTCATGAGGAAAATTGCATCACCCAAAGTACTAGTGGATGGCAAGGGGTAAAAAAATGAGCCTACGGAGTATCTTGATTATCATCACTGTCCCAGATTGGAAGCTGCGTATTTTTCGACATTCCTCAATCTCGACTTCTGCCGTCGCTGGCTCCTCCAGCATATTGCGTAGTATTGAATCTAATGTGTCTAATTCCGACTTATTAGTAGAGATTATTAAACAAATTGTCAAACTTTGGTACTGCCAAATATCCTTTAGAATAGATCGCAGCTATGATACCACCTGATGACGTGTGGTCCCATGTAGCCCATAAATAAGTACTCTTAAAGGCTATAGATGTAGATAGTTCATTGTGCGTTTGCAAGTTCTCAAAAAGTCGACAGATAAGAGACCAAAGATGGAGGCGCCGGAGACATGCGACACACCCAGGCGCACAGGGCGAAAAAAAACACCATTTCCCCAGCGCACATCCTTAAAGCTCTGAACCAAGCCTGTCATTATTATATGTGGAAAAATCTGTCGGCGGATCTGTCATGGCTATATCGGTTTTAGAAGCTGTGGAGGAGTCTTTCAACTGTGTTGTCTCAGGCAATGAAATGGGCCACACATTGAAACCCCTCAAATTGAGGTACCATAAGTGATTATTCCCCGACAAGATGAGGAGTTCGATTTCATAAAAACTGGGGGATTGTGAACTTTCCTGTATATAGATTATGCCCCCAATACATGTATTTATCGCTTGAACCACTTTATCCTGCTACCTTCAAATATTTCTTCCCATGGTCAGCTCATGAACATTCTTAAAATAAAAGAAGGTTTCAAATGCTGACCGTCTGCAATTTGACGCATGTCCTTGTCTCATGACTGAGCCGACATGTTCAACAGCGCTTGGGCAGCCAGGAGCCTTGCGCGCGCACTACTGCCACGGTCCAGCTGAGACCCCATGGTTTCCTTCGAGCCTCTCAGAGCCGGTCCATGGCTCAATTGCCAGTGCGCAGATCATCCGCCCAATTTCTGTGGTGAGACTTTTTCTTGTTCCTTTTACAATGTCTATGCCGCAAGCAGTGAGGAGCGAGATTGTACATAAGGACAGCAAGTTCCCCCAATTGGACAGCCTCTTAGTTCAAATTCCTTTAAGAGAGGGAAGAGACATAACAGCACACACTCAGACCTCATTTTTTAACGCCTCAAGCTACAAGTTGCAGTTTCGCCTTCGTTTATTCAAACGTTGAAGCTGATTCTACCTTTCTGAGATCTCGATCCATCAACGAGGGTGCTTTATACACTAGTGTTCTAACTAGAAAAATTTTCCTTTTCTGGAAAACAGTATAATACTCATCCTAGATCAAGTGTCTAAAAGAGCATTTATCAACTAGCTGGAACTTTTCCTTCAACCAAACAAACATAGGTTGGACTCTTTGGAGTGATTGATCACTCACCTGTTTTTTTTGCTGATGAGCGAAGGAGGAGATACTCCACCTCCAGGCCATCACGTCGAAGTGCTACCAGAGCTTCCACAGGTCTCAGTTTTTAGGGAGCCTCGAATCGCAGCAAATGGCCAACAGAATGCTCATCTTTACAAGAAGAGACTCCCAACGATCTCCTCAGTGTTCAAGAAGACCTGCTACAAATGCGGTAACTTAGGTCACCACGCCGACGACTGTGAGCATGAAACAAGGCTTTGCTACAACTGTAAGAAACCAGGGCACGAATCCTCTGAATGTCATGAGGAGAAGAACTTTGAAGTGAAGCAATGTTACAGGTGCAAGGAGATCGGCCACATTCAAGCGGAGTGTCCAACGTTGGCTCAGAGTCAGTTGGAGAAGAGAAGAAACTTCAAGAGCCGTCAGCAGCAGCAGCAGCAGCAGCACCAGATCCCAAATAGAACAAGAAGAGCTAATGGGTACACGGTTCAACCATTGCCAATATATACCAATGTCGCATACTTCCCACTGCCTCAACCCCTCACATCCCCGCCTCCACCACAAGCATTTAACCACCACATGAACCACCATCAAATTCAACAACCACGCTCAGCCCCACATGGCTATCCAGCATACCAACAGATGATGGCTGCACAGTACGCGTACCCAGCTCAGACAGCTCATCATATGGTGAACCCACATTACGCGATGGAGCTTCTCCGGCTCAGATCGTATTCCTATGACAGCACCCCTTTACAGCCTCCACCATGGCCACCAGGCGGGATCAGAACTTGTTACAGCTGCGGCGAGCAGGGTCACGACTCCAAGCATTGCCCAGAAAGAAATGTTCACAGAGGTCCACAAGCATGATTTTGCCTCGAACTAATTCAGCGGCTAATATCGCCAGGCCTGTCTCGTGGGTCCTATAAGATGGGGCACTCGGCCCAAAATTTCCTTCTCATTTATCACCTCATCAGCGGCTAATAACATTCACGATGACCATCGACAACAGCAACAGCGCCATCATTCCAGTTGAAGAGCTCCAAAACCAAGGCGTCAATGCCAGTGACATTCAGAAGTTGAAGACTGCCGGTTTATACACTGTCTCTGTAAGGGCTTTCACTGATATCGCATCATATTTTAATCCCTCAACGTGTGAAACGGCGTACTAATCATTTGCTCCAGACCGTCATTTCCACCACGCGGAGAAACCTCTGCAAGATTCGTGGTCTCAGTGAGGTCAAGGTGGAGAAGATAAAGGAAGCTGCGTCCAAGTTGATGGTATGTATTTGCTTGTTCTATATTTTCGTCATCACCAATAGATGCATATGCAACAGCTAACTAACAAAATCTTGAACAGACAGTTGGGTTCATCTCCGGAACCACTCAGGCAGATATCAGAAGTCATGTCATCCATCTTTCTACTGGGTCCAGGAGTCTTGACAGTGCGTTGGGTGGCGGTGTCACCACGATGAGTATCACAGAAGTCTATGGTGAGTTCAGATGTGGAAAGACGCAGATGGCGCTCACTTTATGTGTCACTGCACAGTTACCAAAAGTATGTTGACAACCTACCTGCATCTGCATCTTAACAATAAGAAATCACACTGACCTTTGAATTAGTCTCTCGGTGGGGGCGAAGGAAAAGCTGCATATATCGATACGGAGGGTACCTTTCGTCCAGATAGGTAAGTAGGCCCAGGGATTTTGTTGCTAAATTGATACTAACCTGCCTGCTTAACAGAATCAGATCTATTGCCGAGAAACACGGTGTTGATCCAGATACTTGCCTAGAGAACATTACCTACGCTAGAGCGTTGAACAGTGAGCACCAAGCTGAATTAATTGAGGAACTGGGTGAGGAGTTGGCTACGGGGCAGTACAAACTCTTGGTTATTGATTCCATAATGGCAAATTTTAGAGTTGACGTATGTGATCTTTGTTTCTCCACTCAGAGATGACTAATTAACACTATTATCAGTACAACGGAAGAGGTGAATTAAATGAGCGACAACAAAAGCTCAACCAGCACTTGGCTAAGCTCAACAGAATTGCGGAAGACTTCAACATTGCCGTTTTCTTGACCAATCAGGTTCAATCTGATCCAGGTGCATCGGCTTTGTTTGCTTCCGCTGATGGTAGGAAACCAGTTGGTGGTCACGTTCTAGCACACGCAAGTGCCACGAGAATCTTGCTACGCAAGGGGAGAGGCGAAGAGAGAGTTGCCAAGTTGATGGATTCGCCAGATATGCCTGAAGCAGAATGCATCTACACCATTAGCGAAGGCGGCATAACTGACGCCGATGGCTGAGATATGATCATGCTGTTACCAAATGGTTTTACGCTACCTACTAATATGGCATTTCTTTAGAAAAGAACCTATTATCGCACTAAAAGTTCATTGCACGTTTTATTCATTAATGCATACGGTTGTAAAACCAAGTTGGTCAATATCCAAACCTTTCAGGCATCACCACTGGTGCTACCAACGACCAAGAATATATCAGATAACAAATCCAAGCACTTACAATCTTGACCCACGAGTAGAAATAAGTTCTACCAACAGGAACAAAATCTCCAAAGTCATTCTGGTTGACATTCATTGTTAACAAGACAGCAATCCACTGTGTAGCGAGGAAGAAGATGATATGGAAGAGAAGATAATTGTACTTTGTACTCATTCTCTCTTCATCTTCATCATCCTCGTCATCATATAGCCAGCTCTGATCAGTCAATGCGCTTTCTGGTAGTGTACCCACCGCAACAGCCTCCCTAATAGCCTGCATTCTCATCTCGTTTCTTGCACTTGGCTGCTGTGAAATGATACCTGCCTCTTCATTATTCGATAGAGGATCATCATAGTTGATGGCAATGGGCCCACCACCATTGTTGCCATTGAATGCGGAGTTTGCAGCGGCTCTGGTGGTGGTGTAGGCAATGGCGACAAATGTAAAAATGGCACCAAGCACAATGCTGGCCGTTCTTGTTCCTCTGGATCTGACTAGTGGGTTGCACTGTTTATCGTCTGGCTCTGAGGCAACTGCAGACAGAGTCAGATAAGTACAGTAAACAGACACAACTGCAGATTGAGCCAATCCACAATTTGGATTGTAGTTCTGGATGGTTGGATTCACTGAAGCCACTGTGATGATGGCAGACAAAATAACATTGATGATCCCAGCAGCTTGGTTCATGGAGCACCCATCTCCACAGAAAAATACAAAGGTAAGGACACTCATCACTATGGAGCCTATGTACATACTGGCGGTTCCACCAATCAGAAAAGTCTTCCACACTGAGGAGTATTCATCCTCTTCCTCAACATGCTCAATACAGATCTCAGCCCATTCGTGGGCAAAGTCTACCAAAAGGATCAACCCAATAAACAGGAAAACTGCTCCACTGAAAACAGACACATATGTTGACCAGAAAATATAAAAATTGTCAGGGATCAAGAATGCAACCACAATTAGAAGAGCCCAAAGGAGCAGCTTTACTGGCCAGAAGCTGTTCTGGATCTTAGACCTTGGATTCGTGGTGGAATGTACTCCTACTAACAACCCGGCTAACAAGAGGTGAAGCATCCCCAGTGCAAAGTTCAGCTTATGAATAGCAAAGAAGCCACATTCAAGACCAATACATCGGCCATTATAGAGAAGCTCTAGTTTGCTGTACGCAAATTCAGACATCATGATCCACGAAAGTATGGCGTTGATGAGGAAGAGAAAGGCGTAGCTCAGTCTAGTGGAGAACGAGGAACCAATTTGCTTGCAAGATTTTGAACATGCTTGAAAGCATAGCGAACCACAGCAGCTTGCAGCCCATGTGCCAGCCATTTGTAATGGTAGTGATACGATGACGCCCATTCCGTATGGAAAAGAAGTCTAGTAGGATGAATTGGAAATGTGATATCGAAAGTGTAATAGAAAGGGAAATGTCACATTGCTGAGATTTGCACATTCGATTGGATGAGGTAAGGTCTTTATAAGCAGAGTTGATGGTCGGTAGGGACACTTAGAATTCAATAAAGAAGCTTTGTTGTTTGTTTACAATAATTAACTGAACTACTAACAGACAGGTTCTAAGCTCCTTTCGAGTGTGTTTCCTCACTGAGATGTCATTACAGTACGTGATTCTGAACATTGGATCTCGTTTCATCACCGCTGGATTTGCTGGGAACTCCCACCCCAGCGCGGTTGTACCTACCAACACTTTCGATCTGTTTGGGGTGCTTGTTGGGGAACAAGATGCTGGAAAGAACCTGATATTGTGGGATTATACAACCACAAGTACTGACCTGATAAGACTGGAGTATGCTATTGAGAGGATAATTTATGATATTTTGACCCAGAAGCTGTTGACAGACCCTAAACGCTGCAAGCTAACAGTCATTGAGTTACTCCATCTTCCTATTCCTTACAAAGAGATCATCACCAGAGTGTGTCTCTACAATCTTCATTGCGTCACAGTATCTTTTTTACCAGAGCCAATTATGTCGTGCGTGGGTTCCGGCTCTCATGTGGGGCTTGTGGTGGATCTGGGATGGACAGATACTAGGGTTACTCCTGTCTTTGATCTGAGGATGATGTACAGAGAGACAACCTCCACTATTCGTGCGGGAAAGATGATTCACTCTGAAATATCCAAGTGCTTCCAGAGGCACGGGAATATACCAATCCGGTTTGATTTCATTGAAAGATTTATTGTAGAGGCTGGTTACTGCAGAAGCAATTTTACTGAGGAGGGCTTAGACGACACTACGTTCAATTTTGATGGAATAAATATACCAAACAAATTTAGATATGAACCTATTGAGAAAGTGATATTTGGTGAGCTCCCTGATGATGACAATGAAAATCACACAGCTGTTGACCTCATAGTGAATACATTCAGGAAGCACTTAACCATGGATCTAAGAGGCCAATTCGCCCCAAAGGTGATATTCACAGGCGGAATATCTCAGATTGTTGGTGTAAAGAGTGCTATTCTAAGAAAGCTAAACGCAGAGTGCGGGCTGAACCTAAACATATCCTCAATCAAGACTTTGGGGCCTTGGAAAGGAACCAGCCTTTTCTTGTCCACAACAACAACCAGCTCACACCTCAAGAATAGACCAATTGAGATCCACAGGGATAAGTATCTTGACGATGAGGAGAGACTTGTTGACTGGACTGAATCTCTGTATTTTTAACGAATCTGTATGCCCGGTGTTCTGAACTGAGCTTTTCCATGAAGCGTATTGTCTAGAAAGTTTCGCGGATGTGGCAAAAACAAAAATCCGTTGATTTGATGTTCTTCTTCACCAAACAACACTTCACAAGCTTCAGAAGAAATGGCGATTGACTACTCCAAGTGGGATAAACTTGAGCTTTCTGATGACTCAGACATTGAAGTTCACCCAAATGTTGACAAAAAGTCCTTCATCCGCTGGAAACAGCAGGATATCCATCAGAAGAGAGCACAGAGAGCTCAGGACATCCAAAACCTCGAAGTGCAGATCCCAATGTACAAGGAACTCAACCGCCGAGTAGATCAAATGTTGAAAGAAACCAATAATGATCAAGTTGCCAACTTCTCTTACGTTCAGGGTTATCTTGCTGATAAGTTTGATAGCGGATCGAAGCCAGAAGGCGTTGAACCTGACGCGCCAACTCACAATGAAATGATCGAAGATTTGTTCCTTCAGTTGAAAAGCAACCTCGAGAAAGCAGGTAAAGACCCTAGTGATGGCACTAATTTGAGAAGCGAGATGCTGGAACACAGAAAGAAAATTGACGAAGTTTTGTTCAATCACACTGAGAAGTTGAAAACCTTGAAGAAAGAACGTGAGTTGGAAATATCCTCTGATAATATCCATACTGGTTGGGATCGCTCGTTCTTGAACAAGGATCAGCCTAAGCAAGTACCGCTACCAGTTGCCTCCTCCGACACAGCCTCGCCTCCTATTGACACCAAGGCATCTGCAATTCCAGCAACTTCTGTTTCATCTCCACCATCAGCAGCTGAAACCACCACCTCACCTTCCACTGGAGAATTTGAAACGGAGTACAATCTTGAAAATATCCACCCAGATATCGTTAAATATTCACATATCCCAATTACCAACATTTCCGAAATCAAGGCATTCCTCAAAGCTCATACTCATATAGTGAAACCAGAGTATAAGGATTCTCTCCTCATGAAGTCGTTTGACGCCCAACTTGAGCATAACGATGATCGCGCTAAACGCATAATTTTTCTCTCTACTCTTCTTCAGTACATTTACGACGTTGTTGAGTTCAAGAAGTCAAAACACCCAACTGAGATTGGCCTCATTGTTGAGCAACTAATGGGCAAGATGTTCAATGGTGCCCACAATCCTGCATTGGAAGCCTTTGAAGCCGAAAATGAGAGAACGTACCAACACATCAAGCAACGTTGTGAGGTTATTTCTCAGGAGTCCGAACATGGTGAAGAAGTTGAAGAGATTCAATTGAGGAGTTTGGACGATGACACTGTCCTTGTGGTGGACTTACCAGATGAAAACTCAAGTGATCCTAATGAACAAGAACGCGTGAAAATCTTCAAAGAGATTCTTCCTGCTATGCAAGCTGCGTTAAAGACCGGTGAACTGGATGAGGTGAACAAGGTATTTAGTGGCATGCCTGTTGCTGAAGCCGAGAAGATTTTGGAAATGATGAATGAATGTGGCGTTATTGGAGTTCGAGCTATCCTCGAGGATGAGGCTCAATGGAAGGAGATTAAGCAAGAATACGCAGCTGAGGGTTTTGGAAGCGATGATCCTGTTGTTGATTCAAAAATTGAAGACTTGAATATTGAAGAGGAGAGTACTGCTGATATCGTTGATTGAGTCTTTTAATGTATGCTCATTTTGAACTGATCTCGTTTACACCACCCAGGTATATGTTTTAAAAGTGTTACATTTGAACATCATATTCTATACTTAACGGCATAGTAACCAGTCATTTGTACATATGTATTTTTTTCCTACTGACGGAGTCATTAAAAACAGCTGAGCCTTCAAGCCAACGAAAACGAAGGAAATGAACGTCTGCTCCAAGAGTCAATATCCCAGTTGATCAATCCACGATCGCACCCAATGACAATGTGAGACCCAGTATCATCTTCATACCAATCAACACCACTAATCTCATTATCAGTGTATTCATACTCAGAACTCTGGCTATTACTGTAGTATCCATACGCACTTGAATGAAGTGGGTTAGATGGATCTTCAAGACTATCAGAAGATGAAGATCTAGAGTTCCGCCGTGATTCGGCACCAAGAGCAGAGAGAACTTGGAAGTTATTCAGACTTCTCGAGTTGTAGTTGTTTCTGTTTCGGAATCCAATCTCACTCGTATAGTTTGGGTTAAAATTTCCTTCATAATCCAGAACATCGTGATAGTTCAAGATTTTTGGTGCGGTGATGGCTTCAGATAGCGAATTGGGATCAGCTTGACTATTCAAGCTTTGTAATGATGCATCACTGGAGTGCCTGCTTCTCTCTTCCAGAGAATTCATAGGCAGCATTATAATTTGGTGATTCTTGTAGTCTCTCGTGTCGATAACATGAACTCTACCAACATGCTCACTTAGAACCAACAAATCATCGGTACCCCTGGAGAACTTGGCACACCTAAATGCACCATTAGAGGTATTTCTTCGTGTGGAAAAGATCTCATGTAGTGGACCTTTTGAGTAGTTCCTAATATCGTAAACCAAACAGGTACCGTCTTGGAAACATGTTGCAAACTGAGTACCAGCCCCATTAAATGACGTGGAAAACCCAGAATCACAGTTGGTTTCAATGGTATGGTCTGTTCTCAAGCTTCTAGATCCCTCTTGGCCTGGATGCAACAAGAAGATTCTTGAACAGTCGCCAACCGCAACCAGACTCTTGTGGTCATCAGATAGCACAGAGTGATTCAACGGGGAAAGCAAATTCACGGAATCAAGAACCGATACTCTTGAATTAGAAATACCGGCGATGTAGAGGGACATGTCATTGTTACAGACATACGATGTGTACTGGCTATTAGAAACTTTGTTGAGTGAGACATTGTTGTTGATGTAGCAGCCCAGCCTTATCGTGGAGCTGGCTTGTTGGTCTCTATTGTAAAAGGAAAATAAACCTCTCCAGTTGGATCCATCAACAGAGTGAGCCCCGGACCCAAACGTGTTCACAATATCAGTGGTGCTACTCGAGATAGCACTCATTGATCCGACAACGCCTCCGCTCACAATGTTCCCTTCTGCCTCATCAAAGCAGCGGGGCTGGAAGTCCAACTTGCACACTGTGGATACCTTGTCAGTGGACCGGTCTGTTGCTCTTATAGTGTCTTCATATGTGTACAATATCTCATTTCTGTTGGTTGCTGACGGTTGGATCAAATCACGAAGCTGCCAGTGACTGAGAGGGGTTGGGAGTTAGTAACAGAAAACCATTAAAAAATCAACTTATAAGGTATATGGATACTCACTTCACGGTGATCTTGGCCGTAAGGTACTGGAAGCGCGAAAGTAATGCGGGCTGCTCTCTACGTAGAGATCTCTGCCTCCTAATGCTACAGTGGAATGGTTAGTGCTGGCTTTAAGTATTGATGAAAGTCGAACAGTAATGGTTGCGTAGGGGTATAACCTAGACCCTGATGCTGGCCAAAGATCCGATGTACTCTCGGATGGAAACTTACTGGGTGAGGTTCGCGCCGTCTATGGTCATTTAGTGTAAGTAGGTGCCAGACTTCTTTCGATAACGTCGTGATTTCTGCTAGCAATCTGTTGCTTTTATAAGCTTCAAAACTTGTCACAAAGCTGACTTGTCTTGTGTGACGTAATTCGCGAATTTAATTTCCCCACGAAATGTGGCTTCACTTAAAAATATCACCATGGAAACGGGAATAGTCAACATCTCGAGATTTGCGGTTTTTTTTTTTTTTTTTTTTTTAGTGAGACTTGGAGAGGGGCGATTTACAACTTAGCATAGCAGCATAGCAACAATGCAAACACGTTCTGAAGAGTTTTAATAACTTGGGGAGTGAACTGTGTACTCTGTATGTAGTATATAGACTGTAGAGAATCGGGACTTGCTACCGCTAGCTAGGCTCGAAAACCCATCGTTCAAGCGTACCGTCCAAAAGAGCAGGAGCTTCAGAGTATTGTTTCTCAGTGTATGCATGCTCTAGGATTCCTGGTGACAGCTGTTGCACTCTGCTCTTTCTATTCAGATGGAGCCAAATTCCAGGACTCAAGAGATAAGAATCAACCAGTTTCGTCGTCATGGAACAAATGCTGCAGGTAGTGGCGTGGTCCACACGAAGCTCTCCCAGAGTCCATGGCCCTAAAATACTCCTCACTCCTTAGTGCTCACCTAGGAAATATGGTAAATACTCTGTGTTTAACCAAAATACATCATATACTCAGAACCTCATCCACAGTCACATTTGATTTAAGTTAAGGAACTAGGTGAACAAACAACTTTATCAAGCACAACAACATGTCGAGCGTGGCCAAACCAAATATGGGATTAGCCTCAAACAGAATTTTCTGGACAGGGCTCACAACAATCAGAGAGATGTAGGAGATTTTTGTAAAGAACAAGAGCCATACTAAAACGTAAATCAAAACACAGACGAAGCCAAGGAACAAGGCTCATTTGTGCTGATCACCATAGTTCCGGAGTTTTTTTTTCGCAATGATCTGGGCTCTTACTATCAGTGCTATATCTCTCGTCTGGCTCCTTCAGCGCTTTTATACGCTTAGTCGGGTACCTGTTGATGATTTGGTGAAAGCCTTGAAGATCGAGATACCCAGGGCGTCGAAGGTTTCGATCGACAACATCACAGACACAAAAGTCTATCTTCGCTGGGATCTTCCTGCTGTGGAGCAAAAAATCGTTAACTTTGTGGTCTTTTTAAATGGTTGTCATGTCGCCAGTTTAAGTGGGACTGAGTCACATTGCTGTTTGTCTGGATTGACCGCCAACTCACGATACAAACTAGATCTCGTCAGCGTGAACAATATTGGTTACAAGGGGAAGAGTGAACCGTTGTACATTAAGACAAGGTCTAAAGAGTTGCAAGAGCATCCTAATCAACTGTCTCTTGAGAATCCAGACAATCTGTTCAAGTACTTGACCAATTCGAAAGACTCATCTAACCTTGACAAACTTGTGACACCCTTTTCTGTCAACCCCAATGTTGAGGGGAGATCATCCAGATCAAGATCAAACACAGTGAACTCCCTGAGCAATGATCCGAATCTGAGCATGTCCTCCAATGTATCAATCCATGTTGCTGAGCTACCTGACCCAAGATCGATTGAAGACATTGAAGAGCTCCGTTACCATTTAGAGGCTGGACAAGAAGAGCTTCATACCATTCTGGTGCAGCAGACACAGACATATGCTGATTTCAAAGACTACGAAGCGACCTTAATTCAGGAAAGAGATTCTCTAAGGGAGCGTAAAAGGTTGGAAGATGGCAACAGACAGTCAATGAAGTCTGAAATCACCATGCTTGATGACACAAGACGTTTGACCGAGTTGAGAAAGACTAAGCAAGAGACTCTGCTGAGCGACAAATTGAAAAATATTGACAAAATGGAGGCCGATTTGAAACTATGGAATGAAAAGATCGACGACTTTCAAGATAAGAAGTTGGAGATGGAGAAAGAAGAACCTACGGTTTGTGTACAGATCAGAGAAGAAATTGTTGAGAAGCGGACCAAGATTAAAGAACTGAACGAAATGGTTTCACAACTTGATGAGAACATTCGGATTTTGAGTACCCAAAAGAAAAAGCCAGAGAGGAGTCTTCAGGCATTCTCAAAGCTGTTCAAGAAGTTAGCTTTCCACACTGATGAACAAGGATTTATTGATTCCGAAGGTATTAAGGTGTTAGAGGCCATCAAGTCGATGGAAGTGGAGATCTACAACATCTTGAAAGGATCAATCAACACTGACAACAAACTGGAAGCTGAATGGAGAGCACAGCAGCAGCGTGAAGTCAACCGCTGTATGAAGCTCTCTGAAAATTACAAACATCTTTCAAAACAAAATCACCAGTTCAAGGAAGGTGCTCAGCCTAAGGACAGTTGGGATAAGGTCAATGTTCAGCCACCTGTCTCTAATACAACCAACAGCACCAACTCAATGGCGCAATACATTCCTAATGGCGGGTCTTATCAGGTTCCTTCTCCTCCACACGTGGCCAACTTCAACTACAACTTCAATTCGGGAAGTTCTCCCTCTTTGAATTCAATGCCAAACCAAAACAGTAGCAGCTCATTCGGTCAAAAACCAACAATCTGGAATAGAATTCAGGGCTCTTTAGAGATCCCCTCAGCGCAACTACGTACTACTGACTTGGATGGATTTGCGCCTGCCATTGACTCCCCATCTGTGGACCATCTTTTGCCTACAAACTTGATTGGTGATGATTTGTCTGATTTTTTGTTCACCAAGCAGAAAGATGATTTGACTGCTCAATCATCGGGCACTGCTCCATCTCAGGAAATTCCTGGTACAACTCTCAACGATGCGCCACATATCCCAAACACTTTCGCAAGCAGTCAGTTCACTAGCTTGGGTGGAGGTTCCAATGTAAACTTGGCTTCAAACCCTGTTTTCCATAACGACTTTGAGATGTCTCCTATAGCACAAACCCCATCCAAAGCACATTTATTCCCCCCACCAACTTCACCACAGATGTCCTACCATACTACAGACTTTTATTCACCAGTTGGAAGCTTTAATGGGAACATCCAAGATTTGCACTCTGTCTTATCTGGAGGTAACACTAGTGATTTGATCGCTCCTTTGAAACTAGCATCTCCAACTAGCTCGCAGGCCCAATCGCCTACTCCAATTCGTGCTGAGCTAGCACAACAGCCAGCTGATCCAAAGGAACAGCATCGACAACAACAAAGCGTGAACGCGTTCTCTCCAAGGAGACTCTCTAATGTTTTCAGTTTTGGTAAGAAACACAGTGACCATAGTAGTTCCCAAACACTGCCTTCATCAAGCCAATACACCCAAGCCCCAAACACCACGGCATCCAAGTTTTTGCAGCAGAGTAAATTTTTTGGCAAACATAAGGTCACAAATTCAGCTGACTCAAACAACGATCAGACTTCCAGTAACGGCAACAGCAACAGCAACAACGGCAATGGGCATCACTTCTTTAATTTCCATTCTAATCAGAAGAATGATGGTCGCCAGTCGACACCAGCCAATGACAGTAACTTTCTGAACTCTGTTTGGGATCCAAGTGAACTGAAAATTCATAACAGAAATCTCTCCTTGAACTCAACAAAATCTGTGGAGAAAGACAGTGACAGTTGGTCAAACTTCCACAACAACTCAGGCAGCGCATCACCAGCTCGCAAGGAAGAAGCTTCTGTGCTCCCTGAACCTGTATATACTTCCAACACTAGTGAAAGTCAGGCAAGCTACAATGCTACTGATGATAAGAATGATGATTCCTTTTTAATTCCAGTGGAGTTGACAAATACCAACAGATCATCCAACACGACATCAATCAAATCATTGAAGTCGTCGTCAAATGAACCTACTTCCACTGGATCACCTTCGTTCTTCCGCAGAAAGAGCTTCTTCTCTTTTGGGGCCAATGATAAGTCGCCACCAAAGTCTTCGCATTCACATTCACAGGTCATCGACACCGATGACTCCACTGACGAGCACAATGGAGGTACCAGCGGAAGTAGCGCAACCAAGAGACTTTTCACCAGACAGGGCAGAAAGGCGTCCATGATTTCACAGACACGGAAGCAGTCATCGTCATCCTCGTATCAAGAGTCACAGAGTGAGTCTTTGAACTCTAACGGTGGTCGTAGCAATCTACTTGTAAGCAAGCTGAATTTCTTCAAAAATGGGAAAGAAATTAATGAGATTGAGGAGGCTGTTGAGGATGATTGAATCGTATATAAACAAACCTTATGGTAAATATACCCGCTGTTGAAGCATCATTGTGATTATTGTTGAAGTATGTTGTCCAGGAACCTGTGTTCAACTCCAGGATTTAATACATGGGTCTTCGATTTTTCCTGCTCTGAATTAAGACTTGACAGTACCATGCTGACAGCTTAAAGCTAAAGTGTGTCGTATTGCTGTGATATTTCAATCAGAGTTATCCAGCTCAAATTAGTAGTGCTCAACCAAGGCAGAGGAGGAATGACACCAATAGTAGAAGATTCATAGTGGTATGCTCCAACCCAACAGCAGCTCCAGATACTGTCGATATAGCAGAGGTCCCTTCACCCAACCGCGAAGATGACGGATGTGTCGCTGTCTGTGCGACGCTCACCAGGGAACTCAACTTTCCAAGTTCCTCAGTAATGGCACTCCCTTCCGACGCCACCCCCAATCCAATCGTGAACTGTTCCAACCCGCTTGAGAAGCTCCCTTCGCCATCACATCTGATCACGCCACTCTCATCGGATACCGTCCCGATTTTAACAGTATAGCTCATACCAGTTACATTCCAATTCCCACCAATACCTATACCACAGACTTTGAACATCACTGTGATGCCGTCATATATCGCACCTACCGATTCCCACGACAACATCAAATCAGAGCTGCCTATGTCCTGCGTGGTGGCAAGTGGGGCGACAATAAGACTACTACTATCGATGGTATGAGCTGTAGGAGCTGTGAATCCCACAGTGGCTTGTTGGCCATTCCAGTTTGGTTGTCGCGCTGTGAAGAGTGTTATGAGCAGAGTGTCGCGATAAGGAATAAAGGCGAAACGAGTAATGTTTGCACCCGTTGAAGGTATTGCATTGCAGGTGAGGAGGGAAGCTAGGCAGAGTGCCGGTTGTATTATGAAAGATAGTAGAAGGATCATAAATTGATTAGTGCAAAGATATCAGAGACTTTACAAAAGCGTTTGTTGTTGGTTGATATTCATTGTTGCTACTTGGGAAAAGGGGAAGGAAAAGAAAGATATACTGGAGTCGAGTTTAGCTAATTCGTGACCAATCAAAGAAATTACAATACAGCTCCCGAAGAGAGTCAAGATTTCAACTGCTAACTCACGACTATTTTAATTCTAGCATGATACAATCTCATTTTGTCTGAAATCCAATGTTCGAAAAGGTACCTAGTAGGTGTGGTAGGTGCTTCTGCACAGATGTTTCACCACATGTAGAAACATTCACAAGGCGTATTCGGAAGTATAAGTTAGAAAGTGTAAACTGACGTCAGAAGAAGGAAAACAACAGCGCAACAACAGCAACAGCCAGACTACCCTGTGCTAAAGAAGCACCACCAGCGGTGGAGGTTCGGGAGGATGCAGAGCTAGTGGAACTTCCACCACTGGTACTACCAGTAGTTGCGCTAGTTATAGCACTGGCACCAGTTGTGACAGTACCTCCTGTAGAAGATGGCCTTGGACCGCTAGTAGAGGCCACACTCGAAGTGGTTCTGGTCGCAGTTCCACTTTCTGGTCCAATCCCAGTCAGTAGGTTAGTATCAGTCTCAACTGCACTAACCAACGAGCTCAAAGCATCCAAAGCAGAAGTCAAATCACCTCCAAGATCAGAACCTAAACCACCGAAATCTGTGAAGCCTGTGAAAGCAGTGAACCCACTAAAATCACCGAATTCCGCAGTCAAGCTGGCAAGTTCATCACTGAGACTCCCCTGTCCAGAGCACTGAATGGTTCCTTGCTCTTTAAATCCACTTCCAACTTCAATGTCATAATTGATGTCAGGAACTTTCCAGTTGGAACCAATGGCTGCAGTGAAGGTTATAGTGATTCCTCCATAGAATGAAGGAATGGAACCCCATTTGAGGTTGAAACTGTTGTCTTGAACCACCTGTCCAGTAGCCAATGGGGCGGCACCAAGACCAGAATTTAACTTCCCTCCATTGCTCTTGAATTCAGCAGAAGCCGAAGATGACCCCCAGCTAGATTGATATGGGGTAAAAACTGTGATGAAGAGACTGTCGTCTCCTAATGGGATAAAACCGAACTCAGTAGTGCCTTGGCCCGAAGATACATTTGGCTCACATGTGAGGATTGCAGAGACCGTGGTGGTAATTGCAAGTGTGAGAAGAAGGTTCATTGATATACTTTGATGTATCATGTGTGGGGAGCAGTGCGCATTCTTGGCCAAGTATAATGCGTGGAGCCCAATCTGTATATGTACTAAGGTGTTGATGGCTGTGTTGGATAAAAGGGGCGGGTCATGGTTTGCTGTCTGGATCTGTATAAAAATTAGATCTGATCATCGCTACTGCTGCTGCTTTTTTCGAAATCTCACACTAGTTGCTCATCGGATTTATGTTGGTACACTGGCGGAAGCCGAATGAATAGCTCTTAGGTCACAAAAGTTCTAGTTCTTTGTGATATCAGAGGATTTGAGGCCTTCGGTAGACTTTGAACTGGTTGTCTCACTGTTTGTGGCCTTTCTGAGATCTTGGTATTTTAGTGGACTTTTTGAGAGCTGGAAAGATTGTAAGAGAGTGTCGACCATAGACGTCATGATTCAAATCTGATCGGAATTCAGGGCACTGAGGAGATTCACGGTCATCAATTGAATCATCAGGAGATTCAAAAGAGATACAGCCAGAAGTCATCTGAACTTCCAATAGCGCTCGAATTCTCCCAAGTGTATTAAAGACAGCTCGTCTCGAAGAGACCAAAAGAGCTGTTCTCGTTTGATGCGTGGGATCATAGGTGAGGCGAAAACTCTTCTAAACCGTGTAGTGTAATCAGTGACCACTGGCGATTCGGAGGCACGGCCGCCCGGTTCAACCCTAATACTGACAAGACGAAGATCAGAGAGCACTGGGTTCTTGTTTCCAATCTTTCGCTATGGTAACCTCTGTGTGGTAAGGGCTTGTATTCATCAAGAATCAGTTATAATCTCACTGAAAGGAGCGAACCTCCGTCTGGGCTGTAACTTGCTATTCCAGGAAGTCACAGAGCTGAGGGGCATTTGGACAAATTGATACACATGCCTGCAATTGAGCTAACGTGTGCTATTATTCCAACCTGCTGTGCACCGAACTTATTATTTGATCACATGAACACAACATTGATAAGCGCACTTAATCCAGATGAGACGGTTAACAAACAGGTAGAGAAGCAGCGCACGAGCAACCAGATGCTTTTAAAAATGGTGAAAACAAAGGTTCTGAGAGACTCAAGGACGAAAAAGATCCAAGAACAGCACCCATACAAATACAGATGCTTGCTGATTAATGTTTAATGGTAAGCCGAAGCCTGCAGACAGAATTAGCGGAATTCCGCCAAACTTTTCAATATATTTTACAATCAGGATTCTCTGGGCAATTCAGCCGTTCTGCAATTACCATGCTGATCAAGGTATAACCCGGCGAACTTCTACCCGGCGAACTTCTAACATAGAGAGGTAAACGAATGTCTCGGACAAATAAATGCATTGAACTTCTACTTTTGGAATAAATCATCGATCACTGCATAATTGAGATCCACCAAGGTGTTTGCAGCTTGAATACATCTGAGTTCAGTGAGAAAGCTTTCAGTGAGGAATTGACCTACCAGCGCTACTACTAGAACAGGGCGGAGGAGAACAAAATCGTCAGGTCATCGCTTTCTTCACCATGACTTCTTCTATCTGCACTCTCATCCAGCCCAAAAAATGCAAGGGTTGGCCCCTCCCGCATATATATATGTGGCCCTACCAGCACTTACGTACCAAGGATCCTAATGTTAGGCAGAGAAACCATTGGTAATGTCGCAATGCACAACCAGAGTGAGTTACACGGAAACCCGACGAAAATTGAATGAAGTTGTTCTCAGCTCACTGGGACACCGTCTGCTGGTTTTAAACCGGTTTCCAGAGTTCTATATCCTGTGTCCGGTGTCCAGTGTCTTGTTTAGTGCACAATAGACAAAACTGGTGATCCAAGGGATCCAAATGTACAGGAACGCACTGCCATGCACTAATTCGAACATTTGTCAGCCACTGTTGTGGGGCAGCATTTAGCCCTGTGGTATTGAGGCAGTTCGCCTACCTGTTTTGGTTTGATTCAAGGCCGCCAAAAAGTCAAGTTGAGATGATGATTAATAAAATAAGTGTAGATCCATCTATAAATGGACCGTTCCTCAGCGCGATCAGGATATGGCCTAACTCACAATTACATGCACACACCTAGAAATCGATACAGGTACTCTCTAAGACTAAGGTCTCAATGTCGATCTTCAAACCGCTCACTACCGCCAACACTGGTCTACGTTCACTCGTACCGCTATCACGCAGGAACAAACACTTATCATTCGCCTTCGTCCTTGCTGCAACATGTCTCGACAACTTCTCACTGGGAATCAATATAACAACGATGTATTCTACCATGGAGCACTTCCACGCAGACTCGATCATAGCGTCTTGGACGCTATCAGCCTATTCACTAACCCTAGGTTCTTTCATCATGTTCGGCGGCAAACTATCGGATATTCTGGGTGCTGATGTCGTCTTTGTGTGGTCCATTTTGCTCTTGGGTATCACTGCGCTCATCAACGGGTTGATTGAGAAGCAAATCATTGTTCTGATTGTTTTCAGAGCCATCCAGGGAATATTTGGGGCTTTCATGATGCCGTCAGCGTTTGCAATTGCAGCCAGTTATTACCGTGGGAAACAATTAGGCTATGCACTTGGTGGGCTGGTGCTGACCTTCAATTCTGTGTTTGGTGTTTCACTTGTCCTTGGTGGTGCGTTTTCAATGACGCCAGTTGGCTACAAAGGCGCTTATTTCTTGACATTTGCCTTGGCTATGTTGGTGTTTCTGGGACTGTATTTTGCGATGTTTCCTATTCCAAGAACTGCGGGGCACGATGGCTTGAGTTTAAAGTACTTGGATTATCCTGCTGTTGTTATGCTGGTTGGCGGTGTGCTACTTATGATTCTGGGGCTGACCCAGGGTGGCGAATCATGGCACAAACCTTCAGCATACATCCCTCTTGTTATTGGTGTTCTTTTAACAGCTTCCTCCGTCCTATTCGAAACAGTGTATCTTGCAAGATACAAAAGCTCCATGCAAACTTCAACCACCATTGAAATTGAAACTGAAGAAGCCAAGATTAAACAGGAGGCCTCACTCACCTCAAACACCTCAACTTCATGCCCAGTGCCGCCAACTGACTGGCGCTCCCAAGTCCAGCTTCTCATCCCAGCAGAGACTTTCTCAATCCCTGGAATCATCTTTTACATTATAGCCACCTTCATGCTATTCATTGTCTTCATCAGTATAACCATATCCCAGGTTCAGTATTTCCAGTTCGTGGTGCAGGACAACGCATTGATCTGTGGCCTCAAAGTACTACCTATATCGCTTGGACTCACCTTAGGGTGCATTGTGAACCAGGAGGGTCCGATATATCGCATAGGAATGAAGTACTGCCTGCTATTCTCCCAAATCTTGGGCATCGCCTCTGTTCTATGGATGTCAAGACACAACTTTCTCAGCGCAAACAGCTTCTGGAAGTACGACGCCTTTTCACAAGTCTTGTTTGGGTATTCAATGCACTTGTACTTCTGCATTTATCTCAATGCTATCTTGAGAAGAACACCAATTCATTTGCAAGGCGTGGTTTCTGGGCTGTTGCAGACTGTGGGCCAAGTCGGGTTCAGCGTTGGGAATTGTATCTTGGCTTCTATCCTGGGTGTTTTGGTCATTTTTGAAGAGATAGACTATAGACTGGCTTTGCAGAGGAAGTTTGGAAATGTCTACTACATGTGTATGGGACTTCATGCTGTTGCATTTGGTGCTTTCCTCTGTATCAAGAATCAGAAGTCACTTGAATCACCCGAGGAACAGGTTCTTTCCCATGAAGAGCCAGATCTCTCTAACGAAGATGTTTAAACTCCTGTATGCCATCACTGGCTACATCCCTTTAACTTAATAATTATTAGTTTATCAGTTGTATAAAGGTACTTTCTCCAAGGTTTCTGATCTAACCTCTTCGCAAGAGGTTCAGCTTCTCTTTTGATCCCACTAAAACGACAAATCAACCCAAATCAAGGAATTTCGCGAACTCGACTATCAAATCATTTCGCCAAAAGACGTAATTTCCTTTTCAGGAGAGAAAAAAAACCAAAAAAAATAAAAAGGTCCAACAACGAAAAGTCAAAACAACAAGAAACGGAGAAAAGAAAAGCCAACCAGCTGAGCCAACAACAGCAGGCAATAGCTCGTTCTTCCCCTGTACAGATAGAATAGACCCACACACACATATTCTGCTCAAATTACAGAGACATTAACTTGCCTTTAAAAATAGAGAGCTTTTGCTGTGAAACATCAAACACGAACATTCAAATACAACACATTCCCTCCTCCTTATGCTTTTATCAACGACGGGGAGAGTGAACCCAGCACACAATACCACAGGGATGAACAGCTCCAGGCCAGAGAAGTCTGCTTCAATGAGCAGATCTACGCTGATATCAATCATTGCCATCACTGTTACTGCGCTCTTGTTCGCACTACATCTCGTCCTCTCGGCCCTTGTTGCCCAGCCTTACTATCCAAAATCGCTCATTAATACGCCCAACGTTGAGTACTACGACCTTAAAAACTATGTGGGACTTGCAGATGGCTGGCAGCATGAGGAACGGATCCTCTTTTGTGTGCCACTGAGAGACGCGGCGCCGCATCTGCCAATGTTTTTCTCTCATATGCGCAACTTGACCTATCCTCACCAGCTCATTGACTTGTCATTCCTCGTATCTGACTCTTCAGATGACACAATGGCAGTTTTAGTGGATCATCTCAGTGAAATTCAGAATGGGAGGGATCAGTCTCTAAAGTTTGGCGCGATTGAAATCTTTGAGAAGGATTTTGGACAGAGCATTGGACAGGGTTTCAGTGACAGACACGGTTTCGAGGCTCAGGGCCCGAGAAGAAAACTCATGGCGAGGGCAAGAAACTGGCTGTGGTCTGTTTCCATCAAGCCATATCATTCCTGGGTCTACTGGAGAGACGCAGATGTTGAGACTGTCCCGCCAACCATCCTGGAGGACTTGATGCATCACGGTAAGGATGTCATTGTTCCTAATGTCTGGAGACCTCTGCCTGACTGGTTGGGAAATCAGCAACCGTATGACTTGAACTCTTGGCAAGAGAGTGAAGGAGGGCTTCAACTAGCCAAGACACTTGGTGAGGATGCTGTTATCGTCGAAGGTTATGCAGAGTATGCCACCTGGAGACCACATTTGGCGTATTTGAGAGACCCATATGGTGACCCAGAAGTTGAGATTGAGCTTGATGGTATTGGAGGTGTCTCTATCTTGGCAAGGGCTAAAGTTTTTAGAAGTGGTGCGCATTTCCCTGCCTTCTCCTTTGAGAAGCACGCTGAGACAGAGGCATTTGGTAAACTTTCAAGAAAGATGGGCTACTCTGTTGTTGGTCTGCCACACTATGTCATTTGGCATATCTACGAGCCGTCATCTGATGACATCAAGCACATGGAGTGGATGGCAAAGGAAGAAGCAAGACAAGTTGAGGAGAACAAGCTCAAGAAGTTTTACAACAAGATCTGGAAGGAAGGGTTCGAGGATATGACACAGGACTGGGAAAATGATAAGATCAATATCTTTAAAAATACTGATACCCACAAGTTTAAGCCTGGTAAGGTGGATTGGTCTGGGTCTGACTCTTACAATGGTGATGCGATGGGCACTAAGGATAAAGATAAAATTCTAGCTGCATTTGATCCATCGTCATAGAAGGGCTTCATGCCTTTCATTTCAACGCATCCTAAAAAGGGAAGACAAACAAAATCACAATTAGAGATTCACATCAGCATTGTTCGGTTCAACTAATATCTTGCTTTCTTATTGTTTAGTTTTTTTTCATTAGAGTTTTGTATACTAGTTTTGAAACCATGTCGTATTATGTATGCTCTAAGCAGCATTTCAAACGCCAACTACAATTCGCTGGCCGGATTTTTATCATCATCAGGCAGATCTATATATTGCCATATAATTCGAAAACGATTAGTTTTCTTGCCAACATATACACATACACCTGCTTAGCAACCACGGGACAGTGGATTTAGTGAGCAAACGTATCATAATATCAATAGTTTTCGTTAATTACAGTCTGCTATATAGGTATCTATGATCTACAAAGTAGACAATACGCAAGGCGTTATACCAGGTTCTCGTCATCAAGATTATTTCGTGGCTACAGTTCAACAACTGGAGGGTTTGACTGGGCTCATTAGGGAATGTCCCGGTTGAGAATTGAGAAGAGCGTGTACCCATCTTGGAACTCGTCAAGATTCAACCCTAATGAGTCAGGAAGGGATGAATCTTCGGTAACTGCATAAGTCGTGATCTTCATGAGGACTGAAAGTTGCTAACATGGTGCGTGTAAAACTGGGCGGAGTATGAGACCCGATATACAATGGTAATTTCCAGCAAAGGTACATGCCCTGATCAAGAAATGCTACTCCGTTTGTAATATATGATACCTTAGCCACAGTTGATAGATTTTCCCCATAAAACTAGCAATGTTGTTTTTTAGTGAAGTACTTTGAATCAAAACTGACGAATTGGTAAAGCTATATTCGAATGATCTTCAGTCCTAGAAATTTTAGGTACTACCGTAGACTAGAAACCTGTTTCTCGATTGCTGAAACCTTCTTCGTTGATTTTTATTCCTTTTTCTGTTTTATTTACAAGGAGCTAAGTAGACGAATCAATTACTATGAGTGCAGTGAACCACATACGTACAAACGTACGTATGAAATGAGAAAGGAAACCGGATATACCATTAGTCAACAGTTGCTGGTCGCTTAGAGCACAATTAAGTTCAATTTGACTCACACCAAAAGCTGACACTCTGCTCAATTCAATGAGATCAAATTCCAAATTGAACTACGTGAATAAAAACCTTCGATCTTTATTAGACCAGATCTGCAAAAAAAAAAAAAATAGCAAGGGAAAACTATCAACAATTCAGTCTCAAACCAGTAGCTGTAGAAATTCAGTTCTCAAAGTCTGACTGAATTGTTCTTAGTGAGGAGTGACGGTGTTGTTTCAAAACAATCACGTTCCAGCGCATAGGGAGCTCCACCACAACCAAACGGGAGCAGTATAACCCCATCAGTGCTAGCTTTGAACCATGCCAACAAATTCAATAGATAAGCCTTATTCTAGACTAGCATTAAAACCCTTCCTCGTAAAAAAAAATGCAACAATTCATAACACATTAATCGTACCTAAATGCCATTTTGATAAATACCCAGATAAACCCACCTAATACTTGACTGGGGTTGGGGAACGGTACATCTTGTAAGGACCATCGTGAACATGTGGATTCTCCTGGGAGAAACGGTAAGCCTCCAATACAGCAAGTTTGATCTTCTCCAAAGACTCGTCAGTGATTTGGTAGTGGAATGCAACACGACCACCCATCAACTTGACACCGTGTTTGTTACCGAACTTGATCATTGTGTCATCCTTAATAAAGTTGGCTTTCAGGTCAATAAAGACGAAGTTGGTGTCGACAGGTGATTCCAAAATGATACCGTGCTCTATGCAAAAGTCACCCAATTGTTTGGCCTTAGCGTGGGATGATCTCAACTTTGGTAGGGTTTCATCAATCGCAACCATTGCCATCTTGGCCATCATACCGGATTGTCTAATACCACCACCACATTGCTTCTTGAAGTGGTTGCACTTCTTGATGAATGGAATCTCACCAACAAGAACAGAACCCATTGGTGCACCGATGGACTTGGACAAACAGATAGAGATGGAGTCAAAAATCTCACCATACTTCTCCATGGACACCTCCGCCTCAACAGAGGCATTCCAGATTCTGGCACCATCACAATGCAGCTTGTAGCCATTCTCAATACAGAACTGCTTGATTCTCAACAACTCGTGGTAAGGGTAAATGATACCATGCAAGGTGTTTTCCAAGGAGATCAACTTGGTTGGAGCACCATGGATATCACCATCCTCAGGAATAATGTTCTGCTTAATATCCTCCAAGGTCATGTAGTCACCATTTGATGGTCTGACTGGGGTCACCATGGCGTTGGACAACATAGCCAAACCAGCAGCCTCATGAGTGTAGACGTGGGCTCTGTAGTCACAAAGAATGGAGTATGGTGGTTGGAAAAGGTGTGATCTGATGGCGATCTGGTTGGACAAGGTACCAGAGACACAGTATAAACCAGCTGGCTTACCGGTGAGCTTAGCAACTTTCTTCTCCAGGGCAATTGTATCAACGTCTTCATTATAAACAGAATCACCAATAGAGGCTGTAAGAGCGGCCTTCACCATTGACTCGGTCGGAGTGGTAAAGGTGTCTGATCTGAAGTCGTTGGCGGCAGAAACGTAAGGGGCGGTATCGACAGTCATTGTGTCTTTATGAGCTTCAAACCCGTGTTGAGAAGAGAAAGAGAGAAGTTTCGAAAACTTTTACCTAGGCCTGGTGTGCCATCGGAAAAAAGAAAAGTGCCGAATGCGTACCGTAAAGGGAAACAGGAGCCGCTTATCAAAGTGGGCAATACCAGATTTTACTGGGCCGCACTTGAAAGGCCGGCTGGGAGGTTCCGCACGGTTTCGCCTAGGAGTGCCTTGAGCCTAGGCGGGAGAGCCCT